>CABHPR010084602.1:0-12690 GCA_902168415.1 Peromyscus melanophrys | reverse complement strand
GTGTGTGTGTGTGTGTGTGTGTGTGTGTGTGTGTGTGTGTGTGTGTGTGTCAGGGGGATCAACAGATATCTGAAGTGTAACTCTAATTAATCTTATCAATAAAAACCAGGAGTCAGATATCAGGGTAAAAGCTGAAATATCAGAGAATCAAGGGAGCAGCCACCGTCACTTCCTGTCTCTCCGATCCTCCAACCAAAAGGGTGAGATCCTGTCTTTGCCCCACTTTATCATTTCCTGTCTCTGCCCTGAATTATTACTTCCTGTATCCTGTCTGTTCAGCCCTCCTGACCTCTATGGTTAACTAGTGGCCAGCTCTGCCCTCCGACTCCAAACAAGCTTTATTGTCAGAATACAAACAAAATATCACACAACAGGTATCTTTGCCCCTCTTCCCAATATGGCCACATTGAATGAATTGGTTTCTGCTTTTCACTGTCACTTGTCCTATTGACTTATTAAGGGTGGTGGTTGTACCTGGCTTATCTTGTAAGGTGGTCTGACAAATTATGAGGATGGTGTAAAATTTCTTTCCAGGAGACAGGCCCCTCCTCAGGCTCATGTTGGGATTCATCTATGCAGGTTAGTTTTAGCTGTCAACCTGAGACAATCTAGAATCAAGTGAGAAGAGTCTTAATGGGGAATTATCTAGATCAGGTTGGTCTCTGGGCATGGTTGTGGGGGAGTGCCTTGCTTATTAATTGAGATGGGAAGACCTGAATGTGGGCAGCACCATTTCATAGGCTAGGCCCTGATGCAGAAGAATAGAGAAAGCTAGCTGAGTAACAAGTAAGCAAGCATGCAAGCAAGCAAGCAAGCAAGCAAGCAAGCAAGCAAGCAAGCAAGCAATCGAGGATGTGCTTATTCTCTCTGCCCTTGACTGTGGATGCGATGTGACCAGCTGCCTCAAGCTCCTGCTGTGGCGGACTGTACACGGAATTCTAAGCCAAGTCAACCCTTTGCTCTCTTGAGCTGCTTTTTGTCAAAGTATTTGTCACAGCAACAGAAATGAAACTAGAACATCGTGCTTAAATCCGGCATCCAATTCCCCTCTGTGCTGTTTCTCTTCATACCCCCTCTTACAGGCCTCTCCTGCCTACCTTTTCATGCTCTGAAATGATGGTTAATCTTTTTTAGTGAAAAGAGGGTTAATCTTGATTATTGTCTTAACATGCTCTAGTATTACCATGAAGCAAGCTCTGAATTATCTAGATAGGTTAATCTATACTGGTAGAAGGCCAAGAAAACCCGGGGCTTCTGGAGCATTCTCTCCTTCGGGGCAGTCGTCTATCCTGACCAGTGAGAATGGATTAGTAAACACGCCACCAGACTAGTGCACTGATTCGGATAACCAAGAGATGTGCTCAGTGTCTCCCGCAGCTCCCCAGCAGGATTGTGCACTTTGCCCTGGTGAGCGGTTGGCCTGGTTACGGGCCTTTGTTGGGTCTTTCTTCTTCACCCCACTCCCTACCTCTTGCTGCTTTGGGAGTATTTCCCAAAGGTATCTCAAAAATAAACATTTGCACTCTTGTCCTTATCTTAGAGTATTTTAGGATTTGAAATGCCAGGTCATGTGGTAACTCTATTTTTAACTTTTTGAGAAACTTCAGAACTACTTTCCAAAGTGGCTGCATCATTTCCCACTCCCATTAGCAATGAGAGTTCCAGTTTCTCCACATTCTCATCAATACTCATTGTTGGTTTTTTAAGTATAGCCATCTTAGGGAGCAAGGTGTGTTATCTCATTGTAGTTTTGATTTTTATTTTTCTAAGAACTAAAGATGTTTAACATATTTTCATGTGTTTATTGGCTATTTGTTTATTTTCATTGGAGAAATACCTATTTGAACTCTTATTTTATTTCATGTTTTTATATTTTAAAATCTTATTTTATGCATAGGAATGTTTTGCTTATATATAGGTGTGAGCACCACATGCATGCCCCATACTTTCAGAGGTCAGAAGAGGACATCAGATCCCTTGCAACAGGACTTACTGATAGTTGTGAGCCACCATGATGTATAATGGGCAAGACCTAGCATGTGGAAGATCCTGAGTTAGATTCTCCCCACCATAAAAATGATAAATTACTACTACTACTACTACTACTGCTACTACTACTATTATTACTACTACTACTACTAATAATAATAATTTAAATACCAGCTCAACATCATTTTTAATGTGCAGTAGTCCATGATAGGGGCATTATACTATTTCCATGCTGACAAACCATGCTGGTTTCTTTTTACATTTTTTTTCTGCTGTCATAAACAATAGTCTAAGTAATACAACTGTGCAAAACTCATAAACTTAGGTGTTCTTATATTATTAGTTTCAAAGGGGAAATGTAGTCAATGGACATTTAAAATGTAAGTGGATATTTCCAGGATATTGTCTCAAATTGCTGCCCCAACTTCCATTCCCGAAACAAGATAATGATATTGTTTACACAATACAATTGCATCTTAAGCCTAATTACATTCAGAGTTCTTTGGATAGTAAGTATACAATTGATTGTCTGGGACTTAAACACTTTTCTACATACTTACGTACTGGAAAAACAAAATGTGCACAATGTTCAGAAAATATTTTTGATGACTATTCTTTTCAAGTGTCTCAGTTTTTTTTTTTCTCAAAAGACTTTATGACACACTGGAACAGTTATAATGGAAAAGATGGTAAAAATCAATGTTGGCAAGCATGTGGAGCAGTAAGAACTCATAACAAGTGGTAGAACTGAATGATGCTCCAGGGATTTTAGAAAATCATTGGATAGAATTTTCTGAAACTGAACATCTGAGCCAACCATTCAACTTTTAAACATATTCAACAGAGTTCTTGACATGTTGTCATCTACTAAAATATACTAAGGTGTTTGTGGCAGCAGTATTTATGTTAGCCCCATCTCGGCTGAGGACACAGTGCCCAAATGTATGGTATGTTGGCATGCTGAATCCTTCAAGCTGAAGGAGATGAGCTTGGTTCAGAAGCAAGATTCCTTCAACTGCCCTCCTGTCCCTGGAAGTCTACACAGATAAAGAGACAATGACTAGGAGATGGCAGGGGCTCTCAGAGCACTGGTCATATTGTCTCTTTCGGGTGTGGGAAGCTGGCTTCCAGTAGTGACGTGCGAGGTGATGGAATAGTTAAGAGGCAGGGTTTAGTAGAAGGAGCTCAGATCCTTGGATGCTGTCCTTGGAGACGATTAATTCTGGTCTCCTGGCAGGCGTTAGTTCTCCTTAGAGGGAGCTGTAAAAGAGTGCGACTTTTCCCTGGATCTCTCTTATTTCCTGTTATGCCATGTGACTATTCTCTTCTGCCCAGCTCCCACTTGTGATACCATTCTCCCTGAGGTTCTCCCCGAAAGCCAAATGGCTGGAGCCATCCAATCAACCCTGGGCGGCCAGCCTTTAACACTAAGCTACACAAACTTGTTTTTTTCTTACACATTTCCCAGACTAGGCCTTTTGTTACTGTAACTGCAAATGGATTAATAAAACAACCAGATGTGTGGATTTTTGAGCATGAGAGCAGTTCTTTTATAATTGAATCATATTTCTGCATGTACACTACACCTTAATACAAGGCTATTGAAAGGGAAAACAGTGAATAGTTCTGCCTCTGGTTTCAGACATTTTCTAAAAACTTTGACTCTATCTTTAAACTTAATTGCTTTACATTAATAGCAAAATAGTGATTCCCTCTACTCTTGCCTACGGTAGCATGCACTAAACCCACAAAAGTGACGTAAGAGCTCGGGCTTGTTCTAAACATGTCCCTTCCAGTTGATAGCAAGATTCCTTCTAGGTGATCTTACCGTGGCACTACCTCGTTAAATACCTGCCCTGATGATATCAAAGTCTGTGTTCCAAAGCAGAAACTGAGCTAAGACCTGGACCAGAGGCTGTTTCCTTACACTGCCTGAATCCGAGGCGTCAGATCCCTGTTCCAGCAATCCTTGCACTGCCTGAATCTGAGATGTCAGATCCCTGGTCCAGCGATCAGCTGTTGCAGTCAGCCAAGGCTTCCTCCACGTGGCTGCTCCATGCCTTCATTCCACACCACTTTCTCACCCTGGATGACGGAATCAGTGCAGGCATTTGCCCACACAGCCACATTTGCCTTCCAGCTCCACTGTTTGCCAGGCCATGAAAGTAGGGAAGCCAGTCACACATTCAAGTTACAGACACTGAGCTGTCTCTAAAATTTGGCTGAAAACTTCCAGCTGCTCTGTCATACCCTAAGGGTGCTGGAAATCTGAATGCGAACCTCTTCAAATGGCCTTTTTAAAACAAACATACAAAAAACAGTTTTAGGGCTGGAGAGATGGCTCGTTGGTTAAGAGCACTCATTGCTCTTCTGAAGGACCAGAGTCAGTTCCCAGAACCCACGTGGGCAGCTGACAACCATGAGTCAGTTCTGGAGGACCTGACTCTTATTCTGACCTCCAACAGGCCCTGCAAGCACACACTGCACTTACATACATCAGGCAAAACATTAATTGTCTTAGGGTTCTATTGGTGTGAAGAGACACCATGGCCACAGCAACTCTTACAAAACAAACAAACAAACAAACAAAAAACATGTAATTGAAGCTTGTATACAGGTTCAGAGGTTTAGTCCATTATTGTCATGGTGGGAAGCGTGGCAGCACACAGGCAGACATGGTGCAGGAGAAGGAGCTTCTGGAGAAGAGTTCTACATCTGAATTGGCAGGCAGCAGGGAGAAAGAATGACCCTGGGCCTGGCTTGAGCTTCTGAAACCTCAAACCGCTCCCCTCCCCCAACACACACACTTCCTCCAACAAGGCCATACCTCCAATAATGCCACACCCTATGAGTCTGTGGGGGCCATTTTCATACCACACTCATACACATAATTTGTTTTATTTTGTCTCACTGTGTAGCCTGGCTGACCTGGAACTTGCTAAACAGACCATGCTGTGATGGTTATGATAAACGGCGCAGGTGGTGGCGCTGGTTACCGGCCGAAAAGTCACGGGCCATGGCCACGACTACCAGAGTTATAAAGAGCTTTATTAGAAGGAAAGAGGGGATAGGAGGGAGGAGAGCCAGGCCTGGACAGAAAGGAAGATGGCGGGAGCAGAGAGAGAACAGAGAGAGAGAGTGGGGGTCTGCGTCCAGCTTTTTAAGGCAGGGATTGCGTGACCACGCAGCGGTATGTAGTCACCAGCACCCACTGAGGATGTAAGACGTGAGACACAAAACTCCAAGCTGCGCACGCACGTACAGGATCCAACCATGCTGGCCTGGAATTCACAGAGATCTACCCGACTCTGCCTCCTGAATACTGGGATTAAAGGCATGCACCACCATGCCTGGCTCACATACAGAAAAAAATCAAAAATAATAAAAATAAAAGCCTATTTTGTAGATTTTACTTAATACAATAAGTAGCAGCCAAGCTGTCAGGGGTACAATTTAATAAGTTGGTAAAAGGTAAATATGTGTGCGATCAGAAACCATGGCTCAAATGAAACACAAAACATTTCTTTTACTCCCCTCTTCTCAAACTCCCAGCAGTGCCCCCTCCTCCCTGCCTCACCTTATGGTCAGTCTAGACTGGTTTTCACTTTCTGGAACAAACTGGCATTTGAATAAGTGAACATGGTGATACCCCAAATCGAAGCATGTTTCACATGCACAAACATACACACATGCACAGATACACACATGTGCACCCACACAGGCTTCATTCTAAGAGGGTCCCTTCCCGTACACCAAGGCAAGCAGCCTTAGGTGGCTCTGGGGAATGTCTCATGACTTTGGCCATAAGGTCAGAATAAGGAAGGGAGCCTGAGCAGCATCTGAAACAGGATTGTTCTCAGTGCCCTGCCCAACAGGCGAAGCTCTGGGTCACAGCAGTGCACAGGCAATGGTGGTCTCAAGTCATCCAGGGGAAAGCAATGGGCGGTGATAGTTAACAGTGGGAGCAAAGGCGGCTAAGTCCCCTATGGGAGGTTGTTGAGTTGCTGTATCATCACTACAGGCCAAGTGACTTAAATGACAGGAGTTTATTTCTCTTGGTTCTGGACACTAGATGTCGAATATCAAGGTGCTGGCCTCTTGGTTTCTCTGAGGCCTCTCCCTTGGCTTGCAAGTGACTGTCACCTCCCTGTGAACTAATAGGGACAGAGTCATACATAAGGGAAGGCCCTATTTCCTTTTCTCCTAAGGACACTAGTTAAATTGGATTGAAGTCTATTTGTATGACTTCATCTCTTCAGATCTACATCTCTGTAGAGACCTTGGCTCCTCCTATTGTTTGGATATAATTTTTGCTTCCTAGGGCTTGTGTGCTAGAGGCTTGGTTCCCTGTATTTTGGCATAAAAGACAGCTTGTAGCTTGGAGGTGATTGGGTCATTTGAACCGCCTATCTTAGAAGGGTTGATGTAATTCCTTCTCACGGAATCCCCTTGTGAATGCATATATAAAAGAGCTAGACTGGCCCCTCCCAGCTCTGTGGATTCCTACCCACATTCCATTTCTCTTATCCTTATTCCTGTCCTGTTGCCATGATGTGATGCAACCAAGGGACCCTCACAAGAAGCCTCCAACACTGTGAGCTAAGTAAACCTCTTTTCTTTATAAGTTGCTCAGTCTTGCATATTTTGTTATATTAACAGAAAGTAGTCTGATATATCCAACACAGCTGCATTCTGAAGTTCTGGAGGTTAGGAAATCAATATGTGCAGAAGGGGGATATAAATCAGTCCACAACACTCATAAAGGCAAGGAACTGTGACCTGGGGAGTCATATGCCTCCTTGATGGAACAGAGAATAAGGGATCAGAATCCCCCTCTGGCTCTAGACACCAATGTTGAGATCCCAGCTCCTGTGAGAGTTTACTCAGCACAGTTTTGGTGAACTTAGGAGATAGCTTTGCCCTTGTTCCTTGTCCTGCTTCCAGGTAAACAGACCCTTACTTGAGCATAAGCCAACTGTGTGGCTTTTCCTGGAAGCTGGAAACATCATACATGTTGAATTAGAATGAATTGTCTACTTACAAATAGGTGGATGTAGGGAGGAAGGGTTAAGAAATAAACTCAGGGACCAGGGCAATAGTGCAGTGGTAGAGCACATGCCCAGCGTGTCCAAGGTCCTGGCTTCTATCCCTAGTACCATGGGAAGAAAAGAAAAATGATCTGTTGTCTTAAGTAAGGTTGGCAGTAGCCACAAAATTCCTTCTTTTTTATGTTCTGGCAGTTAAAGTACAAATCAAATCAGGCAACTGAATCATTACAAAGAGTTACTATTAAGCCCTTTTATATTGGTGCTTATAAACTCTTGGGCAAATAAGCCACTAGTGTCCAACTGTGTGTCTTTTAATATAAAGCCCTCCTGAGGGCATGCAGAAATAGTGGGGCACAGGACACAGATGCTGGCTCCAGTCGGGTCATGTGTTTCAGGAGCTGATAGGGGAGTTTGTCTGGCCCACACTTTTCTAAATATAACTTCTGCCAAGTTTCCTCAAAAGGGTAGTCTTGTAGCCCAAGGGAATGAGACAAAGGCGAGCTCTTAAAGGAAAAGGTTTCACTAAGTATGAAATCGGCAACGGAATAGGAAAGTGTTTCTCTTCACCTTCTCCAGGAAGCGAAGGTTCACATGCCAGGAAGCTTTCTATTTATGCCTTGTAAATCCAACTTAACACAAAAGGAAGATTTGTGAAAGCGCCGTTGGCAAAGAATGACACTTTTATGAGGAAAGAATGGTCAAGGGTTAGTTTCTTTCCAGTCATTTCTGCAGACGCTGCAGATTTGTGGTGCGAGGGCCAGAGTTCACAAAGAGCAATTCTGTGAGCTTGTTCTGCATTCCGTTAAATTATATGCGTGCATATAGACATGTATATTTGAGTCCGTTCCCAAGTATGCATATATACATATATATTTGAGTAAGTCTCCAAAATTCAATTTTGTACAAGGTTTTGCATTTTTAGTCTCCCTTCAGGACATGGGAGGTAGAGTGCTTCTGGGTCCTGGGTGGTCCTGACAGCCAAGAACGGTGCTGAAGTAATGGGTTTGTTTACTCTAAGCAAGATGGAGAAGGAGGCAAGGTATTTTCCTCTGTTCACGCCTGTTTCAACCCACCTCACTTCTGTTCTGTGTCTAGGCCAAACAGAAATTGCTTGTTTTTTCTTCTTATCAACATTTTATTACAAATTTAAAAGTTCTCACTTTCAAATCACATGTGCTCTGTTCCTCTTCCCATTCTTCTCTTTTAAGGTCTTTTTTCCCCCTTTTTTCTTTTTTTCTTTTCTCATGAGCCCCTTTCTAGTTTCCTGACCTCTGATTGGTCTGGTTTTTGTGACAGGGTCTCAGGTCTCCTGAGCTAGCCTAGAAGTTTCTAGGTAGCTAAGGATGACCTTGTACTCCTGATCCTCCTGCCTCCACCTTCCAAGTGCTGAGATGGCAGGTGTGGGTCATTAGGCAGGGCTTCCTGATGCAAACTGTTAATTATTAACTTATTCACTCATCCACAAGGGAAATAAAGTGTCTCCCTTTGACACTTGGTATGAGCTTTTAAATCTTTAAAGTCTGTACTCTGTTTTTATGTAACCGGATTACAAGTGAGAATTAATTTCCTATTTTAAAAGTCTTCAGTTGATACCATGTGTTGGGATTACTATTGCTGTGCTAAAACTCCATGACCAACTTGGGGTGGAAAGGGTGTATTTCAGATTACACTTCCACAGCACTGTTTATCATTGAAAGAAGTCAGGACAGAAACTCAACTCAAGCAAAGCAGGAACCTGGAGGCAGGAGCAGATGCAGAGGCCATAGAGGACTGTTGCCTGCTGGCTTGTTCTACATGGCTTGCTCAGCCTGCTTTCTTATAGAACTGAGGACCAGCACCCACAGTGGGCTGGGCCCTCCCACATAAATCACTAATTAAGAAATGCCTACAGGCTTGCCTACAGACCAATCATATGAATGTATTTTCTTAATTGAGGTTCCCTCCTCTTTGATGACTTTATCTGGTGTCAAGTTGACATAAAACTATCCAGCATACCATCTGATGAAGAGAACCTCTGGGCAGAGAAAAATTACCTCAAATATGTTAAGATAAAAGCAAATTCAGGACACACCCTTAACCCCAGCACTTGGAAGGCAGAGGAGGGCAGATTTCTGTGAGTTCCAGGCCAGCCTGGTCTACAGAGTGAGACCCTGTCTCAAACAACAGCAATAAAGCAAATTTTAAGTACAATTCAGAGGGAAAAAGGAATACTAAGGCAAGAGAATTAGCTATATTTGTAAATATATGAAATAACTTCACCAAAGGAGGCGGCGGCAGTGGGGAGAGGGGGAAATACATGGGTGGAGTCTAGGAGATCAAGGAGAGTCTAGGAGAATCAAAACAGGATTCTTATAATTCATATAACATAATATATTTATAATTATTGTGGTAGTTTGAATAGGAATGGTCTCCATAGGCTCATATTTTTGAATGCTTGGTCATTAGAGAATGTAGCTACTTGACAGAGAGGTATGGCCTTATTGGAATATGTGTGGCCTTATTGGAGGAAGTGTGTCACTGGGGGTGGGCTTTGGGGTTTCAGATGCTTAAGCCAGGCCCAGTGGCTCTTTATCTTCCTGCTGCTTGTGGATCCGGATGTAGAACTCTTGGCTCCTTCTCCAGCACCATGCCTGCCTACCTGCTGCCATGCTCCCCGCCATGCTGAGAATGGACTAAAGTGGACCTCTGAAAATGTGAGCCAGCCTTAATGAAATGTTTTTCTTGTAAGAGTTGCCATGGTCTTGGTATCTCTTCACAGCAACAGAACACCAACTAAGACAATTATAATACATGATAATATTAATATAATTCATATAACAAGGCAAAATCAGGTTCATATAAGCTTTTACTGTCACCGGTAATGCCGTTTCCATAGGAGTGTGAACTAAAAGATTGGATACTGCTGTACATGTTTGAAACCAAACCATTAAGCTGATAAATGGTGATAGTGGGAGCCAGGTGTCTCAGTGTTGCGACTGGAATTTACATCTAAGAAATCAGGGGAGACTGTGATGATTTGTGTGGTAATGGATCCGAGTATGAGGATCTCAATTAAAAACACGTTTACTCGGTATAAATACAGATGATCACATTCAGGTTTATTACAGGTAGGCATGTTTCCACAGATCCATCATTGCTCTGTCAACCAATGAGTTGGTTCTCAGGTTTTGCTTTTAAATACTGTTCTCCAATAAAAGGAATCAGAAATCAGAGTTTCTTGGATAAATGTCTTTTTTTTATTTTTTATTTTTTTTTGGAGACAGGGTTTCTCTGTGTAGTTTTGCGCCTTTCCTGGAACTCACTCTGTAGCCCAGGCTGGCCTCGAACTCACAGAGAGCCACCTGGCTCTGCCTCCCGAGTGCTGTGATTAAAGGTGTGCACCACCACCGCCCGGCTGGATAAATGTCTTACTGTATGGCTGGAGTAGAAAATGTCCCAGGTGAGCTTGGAATATCATATAGTACTAGGATAAGTGCTCTCTCTCTCTCTCTCTCTCTCTCTCTCATACACACATGCACACACACACACACACACACACACACACACACACACACACACACACAGACTTAAAAAAGAACTCCCAGTAAATAGCTAAAGCTGGAACAAAGTGAGCAAAAAATTATGTAATATCAACTGAAGTAGAGGCCATTTTTTTAAATCTCTAAATTTAATAAACGTTTATTAATAAAATTTATAAACACCTAAAACATAAATACATACCAACAGAAAACTGATAAATAAATTAATTAATGGCTGAGCAGAGAGAGACCACATCAGCAGAATTCTAAGTGAATTAGGGAGGCAGAACATCACTCCTCACTCCTTAAGTGGGGGCAGCAGAGGGTGGTTTTCTTCCAGAGTAACTTCACAGTGAGTAAACATGGAAGCTATTACCTAAGCCAAATGATCAAGGTAAACATCAATAGCCATGATCATAAAACCAAACCCTGAAGCCCAATCTAACCCTGAGAGAAATACCAAGCGAATTCTAATGAAGAGACAGCATGTATATAGTGTTTTCCAAACTGTCAAAGCCATCAAAGAAACAAGGTGTAATGAGTTGACCATGAAATGTCCTTTAAAGGCTCATGTTTTGGGTGTTTGTTCCTCTGATGCTGGTGCTGCTTGGGCATGCTATCACCTTTGGGAGGTGGAGTCTTCTGAGTGGAAGCAGGTGACTAAGAGTGGGTCTTTGAAGGGTATGGTCTGGCTTCTGCTTCCTTGACCACTGTCACTTGACCCCCGCCTGTAGATGTAACCAGCTGCCTTATTAAATAAGAGACACAGGGCCAATGTAAAGATGAAAGCCAAAGAGGTCAGAGCTAAGAGTCTTACCCGCTTTCCGCCAGCTAGCCTCTTCCGCCAAGAGACCTCTCCGAAAAGGGACTACTTCCTGTGCGTTCGCCTTTAAATAAGAGTTCTCGTTCTTCCTTCTCATTGGTTGTAAACCCAACTACGTGACTGCCTCGTCACTGCCTCTCTGTATAGACCTCCAAGTTTTCTATGGTTGGTATTGAGATTAAGGGCGTGTGTCTCCAATGCTGGCTGTATCTTTGAACACACAGAGATCTACCTAGTTTTGCCTGCCGAGTGCTAGGATTAAAGGCGTGCACCACCACCGCCCTGGCTTTCGCTATGGCTTGCTGATAGCTCTGACCCCTAGGCAACTTTATTTATTAACATACAAATAAAATCATATTTCAATACAAATAGAATACCACTATATTTCCCCCTTTCTAATTTAATAAAAAGAGAAAAAAAAAGAAAGTTGTACCTAATATAAGAAAAACTATATACAAAAGTACAATAACTATATACAATATATACAAGTGATGAATATCTAAACAATGTCTAGTCCATTTGTATTTGACAAATTCAGAGAATATAATTCCATTATTTATCCTATTTTGGTAAGTCCAAAATGTACCTAATTCCTTTCTATTCTAACTAATCTTCAACTATAATTAATTAATCTTTAAATATAACTAACTAATCTTCAACTCCCTCAGAGACCCAAGAAGGAAATAATATTACCTAACAAAAATAAAAACAGGAAGTGCATGCAAGCAGCTTCCAAAAAATTGTGAGTTGACAGAAACAGCCAGCCGCCTGGACAGTCACCTGAGGTTTCTCCGCAGTGTTGGGGCATCATCTTCAGCCTATAGGCTTAGCGTATCTGACAGACTCATTTGTGAAGTAGGACGTACACAAGGTCAACAGTTCAACCTCACCTTGGGTGAGAGCAGTCCATGTACCAGAAATACCTGAATTCCACTAGTGTCATGTCCTGATTCAGGATTTTAAATTCTGGAAATTGTTGATGGTTTTTTAATTCAGCTGTCCATTCTTCTTGACCGTGTATGTGTGGCTTCATCTCAGCATCCCGTTCTTCTCCACATCCCTCTATTAAATGCCAGTCTGCTATTGAGAGGCGTGAGCTTAGTTATTCTTCAAGAATAACTGTTTCAGCTGCTGTTCCATTGCACATCAGAAGCCATCGGCTCACTGCCTGTTCAGCTGCCTTCGAAGAAAAGGGCACTGTACCTTTTCCGGATTGCAAAGGCCACTTCAGGGATGGTGCCATATTGTCCTGGCCTCAGAAGATGCTTTTTGATAAAGCCATAACCACACTTGTTTTGGCAAGAATCAGTAG
>CABHPR010084580.1:0-12767 GCA_902168415.1 Peromyscus melanophrys | reverse complement strand
GTGTGTGTGTGTGTGTGTGTGTGTGTGTGTGTGTGTGTGCACGTGCGCTTGTGCCCACCATTCTCAGTGACCAGGGTGAGAAAGCATGTGATTGTCATAGGTGGCCATTCCCTCATCTACCGCCTCCCATGGAAAGTGTGTCAGGATTTTTTTTTTTTAAATCAGAGATTATAACTCTTGATAAAAGAACAATGCAGAAGTCATCCCAGGTCCTGAACGGAGCTGCATGAGGTGCTGTCTAGGGGCATCTCCATGGAGCCCATCACAGAGTAGTGGCAGGGCCTGATAGGGAAGGTGTTTGACTGGGAATGTTTAGACTGAGAGTGAGCTCCCCACAGAGAAAGGGGTTCATTGTCCATGGGGCTCGAGGAACTCCAGGCGTTTCCTTTCTTGGAGCTGAGCTGGGTGGGCAGGAGTAGACACGGGCTTCTGCAGTGTGTATGTGTGGGGTTGCTTCTGAGCGCCTGGGGCCTGCCTGTCATCCCTCCTTACTGCCAGAGCTCCTCCCCGTGCTCCCCACTTCGCCTTCTTGCCTTGTGGAGCACCCTCTTTCCTGACTCTGGGTTAGCAAATATCCCTCATCCCCGTCCACAATACTGTCTCTGCCTTAGCTATGTGAGGAGTGACCTGTTGCTTCTTCCCCTTGGGCGTCTCTCCTGTCTGCTTCCTTCCCCCTTTTCCCTCAGGCTTAAGGAATGCTTACAGTAATGTGAGATATGACAGGAAAAGTGGCTGGTTGCATGCAGCCATCTTCGAGGGGGCGCATCTGTCAGCATAGCTGGTCAGCCCTGGATGAGACTGTGGAGTGGACTCCCATTTCATGGTGTCCTATAGACAGACAGACCTCTCTCCAGCCATTTGAATTTTGTGTGTAGCCACTGCTCAGCAGCTGTTGGAGGGCCTCACACCAAGCCCTGTTCTGGTGGGTTAGAACGAGAGAACAAATCATTGTGAGAGAGATCATTCTAGAGAGTTACCCCTGTACCGCCCCCAAGACCACTAAATGTCGCAGAAATGCCAACTCCTGTCCCTCGGAGATTGGCTGGATCCACTGTTCCCCACCATGGGGTGATCAGGCAACCCTGGTGTCCTGGGGTGCTCCATGAGCCAGCCCCCTTGGGGCAGAGTCCTTAGGGGAACAGTGTGCTCAGAGTTTCATAGAGCCAGCAGCTTGAGAAGTGGCGCAGCCTCTCCCATGCTGCTCTGGATCAGGACTGCTTCAAGTGGTCTCTATAAAACATGAACAGGGCCAGGCGGAGGTGGCGCATGCCTTTAATCCCAGCACTTGAGAGGCAGAGTGAGGCGGATTTTGGTGAGTTCGAGGCCAGCCTGGTCTATAGCGCGAGATCCAGGACAGGCACCAAAACTACACGGAGAAACTCTGTCTCGAAAAACAAAACAAACAAACAAACAACAAAACCATGCACAGTGTGGAACTGGGGTCAAACAGGAGGAGTCAGCAGCGGTCTTGCAAGGATGGCCAGACAGCTGCTTCCCTTTGCTTTTCAGTTGTTCCATGTTGCCAGGAAGCTTCTGGGGCAGAGGATGTTCGACAGACTAATGAAGATGACCGTCTATGGCCATTTTGTGGCTGGTGAGGACCAGGAGTCTATCAGGCCTCTGATCCAGCACAACAAAGCCTTCGGTGTTGGCTCCATACTGGACTATGGAGTGGAGGAAGATCTGAGCCCTGAGGAGGCGGAGCGCAAGGAGATGGAGTAAGGCCTGTCAGTCTGGTCTTATAAGGCACAGATGTAACCCTGAGGTGCACCAGGCTGTGGGGGCCTCAGCTAGGTGGTGGCCAAGACTTGGAGAGCCTTTGGCCTGATTGCCAGCAGCCCTCATGGGCTGTGCCTAGCTAGAGTTCTTTCCTGCAGACCAGAGCGCTGTGCTTTTGTGAGCCTGTACCAGAAGAGGGTTGAGCGATAGATCTGCAAACTGGCCCTTGGCATGTCCAGCTCATCACATAGTACTGAGGCTGTTGTTTTACATTTTGAGTGGTTGAAAACTATCGGGACAAGAACTATATTTTGTGATACAAAACTATTTAAAATTCAGATTACCTTTGTAACTTGCAAGGGCAGAGTGGTGTAAGTGTGTGGCCTCTAAGCCTGAGACTTAGCCATTCACAGAAACATTTGGTGGTGCTCAGCTTCCTGCTCTGCTACAATCTACAATCTACAATCTCTCTTTCCAAGGATTCCCGACTCGCTGACTGGACCTGCAGGTTCCAACTAGTCCTCAAATAGTTTCCTAATCTGCAGATGGCTGTGCCTGCAGGGTGTAGAGCTTTGCAGACTGGGCCTAGCCAGACACTCATGGTCAGTAGAATTGTAGCAGGCAGCAGTGTGCTGTGACAGGCAGCTTGGAGTATCCTGCTGGCACCAACTTGCCTCAGGGACTTTCCCCAGGCCATGAGTAGAAAGCACAGCTCACAGACTGACCCCTTGGCAACAGGACAGAGTGGCCTTATTCTGCCCCCAGGGTGGCAGCTGACTCTCTGGAGGCCTGTACCCTCCCTAACAGGCTCTTGCTTGGATTTTGGGTCCTAGGTCTCTGGCTGCAGCGGTTCCACACGTGTGAAGCTCAGGATGGGCCTTGTCAGGCCATTGGCTCTACCCTGCTCCTCCCCAGGTGGCTAACAGGAGGGGCTGGGAAAGGCAGTCATGTGAGGCTGCTGACCCAGAGAACAGAATGTCCAGCCTGGCCTCAGCCTGGGAGCCCAGCCCCCGCTTAGTGATTGGCCATTCTGAAGGCGGGGTGACCCAGCCCCTGCATCCCCTGTGAACCTCAGGATTTGGCTGCAGGCCTTTACTAAGGCTGCTGTTGAATAACTAAATGGATTCCACGGCCTCAGCCTAGATAGAGTGAGCACTGAGTGCTCTCACCCAAGAAGGCCTTGCTGTGAGATTGGGTAGCAGGCCCGCCCTCCCTGCCTGTCTGTGCATGTCCATTGGCTGCTCAGCTTGTCATGGCTGCTTGTCCCATGGGAGCTTTGCTTGGGCTCCGGGACATCAAAAATAGACCTTTCCTGACCTAACAGTGCCCACCCTCAGTGCCAACAAGTGGTGGGGAGGTGGGTCCAGCTCTGCTGCTGGTATCTGTGCCTTCAAAGTACTAACAAGAGGGTGAAATGCCACTCTGACAGTGTTCTGAGTCTGTAACAGGGAGGCCGGTAATCTCTATATGCCGCCTCCCGGCAGGGAAAACACCTTATAGGGCCCACTGGTTGCACCTGACCAGAAGTGAGCAGCCCTACAGACCCAGAGACGAAGCCTGTCCCTAGCTAATGGAAAAAGGCACAGAAAGCGTGGAGACCAGACCATCTAAACTCTGGGCTGTGGGGCTATATAACCAACCTCCCATCAGGGGTCATTGAGCAGCCGAGTCTCCTTCCTTGACAGGGTTTCTGCTCAGGGAATCCCTGCGCCTGCCTCCCTGCACTGATAGCCCTGGGGACTTTTGTCTGGTTGTACCTGACACTGCTCTTATGGAACCCATATCCTCCGGGGACCTTGGCTGTCTGTCTCTGAGGGAAGGTGACGCATGGGGACTGTCTGCCTCCTCATTACAGACTCAGAACACTGTTACAAATGACATTTCACCCTCTTTCTTGTTACATCTTGTCAGCATGGGGTAGATGGAGCAGTAGCTGTCTGCCTAGCTTCTGTCCCCTGGGCTGTGGCCTTGTGGGCTGAGGGGCTTGTGGGGAGCCCCAGACACCCAAGGATATGGCCTGCCCCCCCCCCAAAGTTTCTGGTTCAAAACGTCTGAATAAGGGTCCTGGGACTTGAGAGGAGGGCCCAGGACAAGACTTCTCGGCACGTTGCTTGGTGGCCCAGATTTGCTTGAGTAATGAGGTTCCTTGATGGATAAGGCTCACCATGGAAGACCTGCTGAAGAGTGCTAGGGAAGAAGCAGTGTTCTGCCCTGTGGAGGACTTGATGTCCCCGAGTGTGATGGGGACAGGGGAGGTTTCCAATGAGGTGATATTAAGGTCTCATTTATATCTTCTAAGAAAATTTCTAGTCACTATTTGGAAAATAAGCCTAAGTGTCTTAGCAGAGACTGGGGCCATAGGGTGGGAGTAGCTGGGGTGTGTGGGACTCTGTCTGGAGACCATAGATGTTAGGGGTGCAGGCCAGAGCAAGGGGCATTGTTGCTGGAATGGAGGAGCCCTTGTACAGGGTGGCCCCTGTTCCTCTCCTTGCCTGGCCTCATCAGTAAGGAAGGCTCTACCCACAGGCAGCCTGGGCATCCTCTCTCTGGCCCAGGTGGTCATGCCAGGCCTGAGGAAGGGCTGGGTTAACTCAAATTGGTCTGTTTCCTTGAGCCAGTCTTCCGTCAGGTTCATGGTCTAGTCCAAGGCTCAGCTGCCTCCTGGTGACCTGACCTTTGCCTCCTCCTCTGTCCTGCAGGTCGTGCACTTCTGAAGCAGAGAGAGACAGCAGTGGTGAGTTTAGGAACGGGTACTCTCCTCACGCCAGTGCACAGTCTGGTGGCCCAGGAGACACCTGGGCTTCTGGCCTGGGCCAGCCTTTGGGCAAGAGACAAAGCCAGAGACTGCATCCTGTGGCCAGAGCTATGGTCCTGGCTCTGTACCCAACCTACCTGAGGGCTCCTACTGAGATACAGGCTCCTGGTATTTTTAACAGTTCTGGGAAGGCTCAGTCTCCTTGGCCTTCAGCAGGCCACCGTCCAAGCCTTTGCCACGGAGGCTCTACTTTCCTGGCCTGATTTGCTGCATCACGAGGTTTAGCCGGGGGACCCAAGTGGCAAAGGCAATCGGGCTGCCGGGAGGGCAGCTTCAGGCTGCTCAGCAAGGCCTTTTTGGAGCCCGTCTGCAGGGTTGCAGCTCTGGGATGTTGTCCTATGCTGGGATGGGCAGGACATTGAAGAGGAAGTTCTGAACCAGGATGGCATCTCTAAAAAGGCCATGTCTCTACCTTCCCAGGCACAAATAAGAGGGAGGAGAAGCAGTATCAGGTCCACCCTGCCTTTGGAGACCGCAGAGATGGAGTCATCTGTGCCCGCACCTACTTCTATGCCAATGAAGCCAAGTGTGACAACTACATGGAGAATTTACTGCAAACCATCGAGGCCTCAGGTGGGGCCCCCGCTTCGCTAGCTGCTCGGCAGAGCCTTGTGGAGGAGGTCAGGGCTGCAGTGAAGGGTCCTGACAGCTCCTGGGGGAGCCCCCTGACAACTCCTGGGGGGACCCCCTGACCGCTCCTGGGGGACCCCCTGACAGCTCCTGGGAGGACCCCCTGACTGCTCCTGGGAGGACCCCCTGACAAGCCCATGTTCCTGTGCACGTTCCTGCCCCTGGGCCTGCACCTACATATGGTGTCCTGACACTGAGTTCTGGAATCCCCACCCCTCAGGTTGAGGGTCAGATCTGGGAGCTGATGACCCAGCCTCTGTGACTGCAGCTCCTCCTTGTTATAAGAGGATTAAGGATGGGAATGCCAGTTAAGCCATGGGGCCACTGAGCCCTAGGGTCCCAGTGGTCCTTGCTCGTGTGGTAGTGAGCCCCACACCTTTAAATGCATTGCACTCCACAGGGTGTAACCCTGCTAAGCAGTTGCCTCACGGACCAGGGTGGCCTGTGTAGTCATGGCACTCACATCTTGGTGTTTTGGTGAGAGGCATCTGCTTGTCCTCTGACTGTTCTCCCGGGGTTCTGTGCAGTCCCCTGGCATTCCTGTGCTCTGTGGCCCATACATGGATGGCCTACAGTACTGAAAACATAAGAAGAAGCAGCCGAGGAGGCCGCCAGCAGTGCAGATCTCTTGGGCTTCTTTCCTGGTGTCTTCCTGCAGTTCAAAGGCTGTTTCATCAGCCCTCCCCACCTCTGTAGCACGGTCCTTGGAGCAGCCATGTGCAAGGGCATTTAGGGGACTGGGTATCACTGTGGGTAGGAGCTGGCTACGGGGCTGGTTTTAAAGACCAGGGAACTGCAAGGTGTACTTGGTCCCTCTGACTCAGTCATCCATCTCCTTGGAGACGCTCAAGGTTCTTCCTTTGGCTTCTGACAGGTGGAGCCAGTGACGGTGGTTTCTCAGCCATTAAGCTCACTGCACTGGGGAGACCGCAGTTTCTGGTAAGTGGTGGCACATTTGATCTGCAGAGGCTTTGAGACCCTGGGGCTGCTAGGCGCACGGAGAGGCTCAGATTGGTAGCTGCGATCTGGGGCTACGGAGGTGGCCCCAGGACTGGATGGAGGAGCTGGGCGCATGCTGCAGTGGGGCTCACACCTGCACTGGCAGCTGCAGTTCTCAGATGTGCTGACCAGGTGGAGACGGTTCTTTCATCAAATGGCTGCAGAGCAGGGACAGTCTGGGCGTGCTGCTGTAGACACGAAGCTGGAGGTGGTGGTGCTCCAGGTGAGCAGCCCTTCCCTTCCCCTGGAACTGTACAGTGGTCTAAGGTGGGGTCTTGGAGATGTTTGGAGGTGTAGCCGGGGCAGTAGGGGGAAGAAAGGGGGGGAACAGTGCTGTGGTAGGAACTCTGGACGGCTCCACTGTCTACAAAGTGTATGGCTGGGGGGGTAGGGAGTTGGCTCAGCAGATAGCTGATGTGGGAAACAGCAAAGATGGAAAAGGTACCACAGCTACCAGGAACAGAAATGACCCTGAATTGAGTCCTGTTATCATAGATGATGTGACACTCTCAGAGGCGTGTTGGGGATGGGTGTTAATGGACTGGGAGAGACGGCAACTGACTCTACCTTCTCCATTCTCAAGGAGAGCATCGCAAAGATGGGCATCGCGTCCAGGGCTGAGATCAAGGGGTGGTTCACACCAGAGACGCTGCAAGTGTCTGGGTAAGAGCTGACATCCACCCCGGTACAGTCATGCTCTCAGCTGAGCCCCCGTGGCTTCTATTCCTGGTCACCTTCCACGAAAGGATGAGCCGTGGGAATGACAGTGTCAGGGTACTGCTTCCTGAAATTACTGACAGGAACTGATAGTGAGCTGGGAGTCCTGGGGGACAGGCAGCATGGGCACGAGACTTATAAAATAACCTGGGTCCCAGAGTGTCTTCCCAAGAGCCACACTGGCGGGTGATGTCAGCACCTCATGTCCCATCCTTAGGGACAGAGGCTGGGACTAATGTCACCAGGAGTCCCAAGTCAAGTCAGAATGCTGGCTCGAGGTAGAGCCTTGGCAACCCTGCCCATTGGCATCTCCAGCCTCCTGGAGTGCCATCTGCATCTTGCCTAGCCTTACACTGATGGCTCTTCCTTAAGCCTGACCTGGCTGTGGAATTCTCTATACTTTGTGTTTTTACTGGGCATCGCGTCCATTGGAAAAGTGGTCATGATTTGGTTTTAATTTTTTTTAATCCAGAGAAGTATTTAGTCTTTAAAATCAAACACTGGGATGGGCTTTGTGAAGGCTGAGTTTGGAAGTAGTCATTTGAGGAATGGGCTGGTGTGTGTCAGACCCCCAAACAACCCTAGTACTTGGGGGTAAAGCCAGGTGGTTGGACCCAGAGTTTCTGACCGCTTGCTCTGCTGATATACCTCATCCCTCAGCACTGTGGACTTGCTGGACTGGAACAGCCTCATTGACAGCAGGACCCAGCTCTCCAGGCACCTGGTGGTCCCCAATGTGCAGGTATCCCCCAATTCCATGTGTCTGTCCACCCAGGGGACTCACTGTGATTGAGGTGCCATTCTTTCTGACCCCACCACAAAGACAAACCCAGTGTCCACAGTGCTCAGTGGACCTCTCTCTACACACAAGGAGAGGATGGGTGTCTTGAGAAGGTCTTCCCCAGCCCACCTAGTCTTGTGTGTTGGGTCACCACAAGTCTTTAGGGCTGAACAGGGTCCAGCTGGGTAGCTCTCATCTGGGGTCTCCTAGTCACTTGTACTCAGAGGTTGGCAGGCAGGGCCAGGTCATGGAGGTACCCTGCTCACGTGTGGAAGGTGGTGCTGACCTGGGCTTTCTTCCAAACATGGTGGCTGGGTTCCCAGAGTGAGTGTCCCCTGAGATGAAGGCCAGGCAGAAGCTGCATTGACGTTTGCAGCCTGGCCTTAGAAGTCAGCCAAGTTCAGCCTGGCAAAGTGAGTTGCTAGTGTGGCCTAAATTCAGGGGGAAAGTGTTGTGTGGAACACCCCTGCTCTGGGTTCTGAAGGAGGAACGGCAGTAGCAGCCAGGGGACCTGCAGGTGTTTCTTCTGTTGTGTTCCCAGCCCCTGAGACTGAGGGCCCACCCCAAACTTTGAGCCACTGTCCTGGAACATCAGGGTGCAGCGTGTTCATGACGTTTCCGCTGCAAGGTCACCGAGACTTTGGCACATGCTGTTTGTGCTCAGTGTGCCACTGGGATCAGTGAACGGATGGCTTATTAGCATTGCAGGAGCATCCTGGGCTGGGGCTGCAGGAGGAGGGGCAGACCTGTGCTGCCTGGAGTTTCTGGTGCATCCTGCCAGTTCTCACCAGCCCACCAATGACCTGTTTGGCTCCTTGAAAGCCACATTTTGGTCCCAGGCTGCAAGTTGGTAGTAACCCATAGCCATGGGTCCTCCTCTCAAGACTTTTCTATCCCCATGGAGCCTTCTGGTTGATTGGGGTCAAGATTCTCTTCCTCTGCCTCTTTTTTTGCATGGTTCCCTACTGATCTCAGGATTGAAGGGAGCTATAGAAATAAACTCCTGGGGATACAGGCCTAGGCCTGGTGCGGCTTACACGGTCACAGCTTCCTCACGTGTAGGACAGTGAGTGGGCCGGCTCTCAGTCTGGGCCATTTTGTCATTGTATCTAACTGGCTTAAGGTACTGAGAGGTGGCCTCTCTGGTCCCTGACAGGGCAGGAGGGTGGGCAGAAGACAGCATTGCTCAACGTGACTCGCCTCAGGTGGAGCATTGTGGCCTACAGTGGCCTGACTTCTGCTGTAACTCTCAGACAGGCCAGCTAGAGCCCCTGCTGTCACGGTTCACCGAGGAGGAGGAGCAGCAGATGAAGAGGATGCTGCAGAGGATGGACGTGCTGGCCAAGGTGTGAGCAGCTGTGTGTGTGTGTGTCTGTGTGTGTCTGTGTGTGTGTGTAGGGGGGGGAGGATGGACGTGCTGGCCAAGGTGTGAGCAGGTGTGTGTGTGTGTGTGTGTGTGGTGGGGGAGGATGGACGTGCTGGCCAAGGTGTGAGCAGCTGTGTGTGTGTGTGTGTGTGTGTGTGTGTGTGTGTGTGTGTGTGTGTGGTGTGGGGGAGGATGGACGTACTGGCCAAGGTGTGAGCAGCCCTGTATGTGTGTGTGTGTGTGTGTGTGTGTGTGTGTGGTGGGGGGAGAATGGACGTGCTGGCCAAGGTGTGAGCAGCTGTGTGTGTGTGTAATGGAGGATGGACATGCTGGCCAAGGTGTGATCAACTCCCTGTGTGTGTGCGTAGGGAGGGGGCCTAGGGGAGGATGGGGAGGATGGATGTGCTGGCCAAGGTGTGAGCAGCCCTACCAGTGTGTGTGTGTGTGGTAGTGCTGGGGGATACAGAGCATTAGGGGCCCCAGCACCTGAGTAGAGGGAACGCATCATCAACCTTCAACCATAGATTCTTCCTCCCTCAGAAAGCCAGAGAGTCGGGCGTGCGGCTGATGATAGATGCTGAGCAGAGCTACTTCCAGCCGGCCATCAGCCGCCTGGCCCTGGAGATGCAGCGCAGGTTCAATGTGGATAAGCCGCTCATCTTCAACACATTCCAGTGCTACCTCAAGGTACAGCCATTCACCTCCTGCCTCCCTATCTCATGCCTGTCTCCAGTGCCTGACTGCGGTGCCGAGACCCTCTACCCACCACCTCGCAGGGGTCTGCCTTTCTATGGCACCATGCAGTATCTGATGGGCCCTGCTTTGTGCAGAGGCCAGAGCAGCACAGGTAAAGGAATGCGCAGGCTACTAACCCTAGACTGAGTTCAACTGTGTAGGAAACAGGCCCTGCTCAGTGGCCACACCTGGGCTTGCAGGAGAGGTTGGGTTGGTGCCAGTTGCAAAGGAGGAAACAAGACTACCTGGGACCCTGTCCAGGACCCAGTCAAGAGTGTACGTGTGGTCTGGCAAGATGACTCAATGAAAACACTTGCTCTGCAAGTCTGCCAGCCTGAGTTTGAACCCCAGATCCCATGGTGAATGGAGAGAGCCAGTTTCTCTCTAAGTCTCCCTTGACTTCCACATGTGCACGGCGGTGCCCTGCAGACCACCTTCCACAGTACTAACATAAAATGCAAATAAAAGTGTGTGAGGACAGAGGACAACATTGCTCCTGGGCTCCTCGGAAGACTCATAGCTGACTGCCATTATTAGCACAGGACCCTCTTAAGAATCTGAAAAAATCACCAGACTGCCCTAGAAGATTGACAGGGCTGAAGTAGACCTGGGAGCCCAGAAAAACCCTAAGTCGAGCCCGGCAGCCCGAGGTTCCTAAGTTGCTGGGCACCAAGAGGACATGGTGTGTATGGGGGCAGTCCCAGACAGGTGGCAATTTGCTCCTAACTGGCCAAGGTGACTCTGAAATACACGGTAACTCCAGGCATCTGGGTTGGCACCCACGGGGCCATCTCAAGCTACACAGAGGAGGCTTAGATGGCCCCACTGTGTCACCTTTCCTTGGGCGTGGAGGTTGGAGGCCCTGCTTCATCCACATCTGTCTCCCAGATCCTGAGTGGCACATCACTCAGGTAACCCCTCGCTGGCCTGGGCGCTTTAAGCTGAGACACACATGAAGCAGGTAGTCCCGGTGCTCTGACCAGTGGGGCTCCCTGTGACTTTTGAGCTTGGCCTTGCAGGATGCCTATGACAATGTGACCATGGATATGGAACTGGCTCGCCGTGAGGGCTGGTGTTTTGGGGCCAAACTGGTACGTGGTGCATACATGGCCCAAGAGCGTGCCAGGGCTGTGGAGATCGGCTATGAGGACCCCGTCAACCCTACATATGAGGCCACCAATGCCATGTACCACAGGTGAGAGGGCCTTCTGTGCCTTCCTGGAACGATGCAAGAGAACCTTGGCCCCGAGTGTGAGCCCATTCAGGCAGAGCCAGTTTCCGGAGGGCAAAGGTGCTATTTCTGCTACTGTTACCATTTTCCAAAACACCAGATTTCTCCCCTTTTGAATATGGATAAGTAAGTACTGGCCTCTGTGCCCCCAGTTGGCTTCTGCTGACACTTGAAACAAACTGATACAGCTCAGGTAGCAGGGTGCTTGCCTAACATGCCTGAAGCCCTGAGTTTGAACCCCAGCACCACATAAACCAGGCATGATTGTGGACACCTTTAATCCCAGCACTTGGGAGGAGGAGGTAGGAAGATCAAAGTCATGCTTGGATGAGAGAGGGGAGGGGGGGAGGGGAAAGAGATCCATCCCAGGTGCCTGGCTTGCCGCACGTGGCAGGCTCAACCTGTCAGCTTTTCAGCTCAGCATGGCAGTCAGGGACGGTGGCCCACCCGTTCTTTCTGCCGGTTCTGACTGGGGTCTCTTGTGCGGTTGTTCTGGACGTTATGGAGAATGATCTAGGCTAGCTGTGCCTTCAGTTCTGGATGGTTTATTAAGCGTACAGCAAGCAAAAGGATTAACAGAGAGAAGCCGCAGATAGTAAACATTACCAAGTCATGGGCCCATAAGGTCAAGCAGACAGCTGGAGAGTTGTACACAGCCAGCAGGGATGCCGGGGTAGCCCCACCCAGACAGACAGTCATGCCGGAGCTCCTGATGGGGAGTCCGGGACAGCCGTCTGCTCTGCAGGACCAGCTTTTTGCCTTTCCTACTGGAAACATTTTGTGAGATAAACAATGCCAACTTTTGGATTTTTGACATCTAGCTGTGAAAGATGTCTTGTTTTTAACACCCTGAGCCACTGCTCGTTGCTCTCATGGTGACAGAACCAAGGGGCTAGCCTGACGTAACGGGTGTGTGTGTGTGGACTTCAGACAGAATATGCTTTGATCTAGAGTGTGGGGGCGACCCCATTTCTATCTAGAGAGTCTCAATGAACTCAAACAGCCTATGACCGCTTACCCACCTAACCTATGTTGCCGGTGCATGCAGTCCAGCTTCACGCCCCTCCCCCAGGCTGTGCTTGCTTATTGCAAACCTTGGGTTCCAGCTCCTTCCTGTTCCATTTCAAGAGTCTGCTGCACATCAGGCAGTGCCACATGCCCGTGTTTACGCTGCACACGCTGTCCTCTGCCCCTTGCCTCTTAATGACTCCATCTCCTATTTCAGCACACTCGCCAGGACAGGACACCCAAGGGTATGTTCAGGCCCCATGGCCTTTTCTGGGTATCGTACTGGACTCATTGACCATCCTGCCCTCCTGCTGTAAGCACATGCAGTCATAGGGCACAGCTGGGGGATGTTCCTAGAAACTGACCTCTTGGATCAGAGAACACGTGTCTGGTGCTCAGGGATACCCATCCTACCTGAGGCCTCCACAACTGGTATAGGGCCCTGCCCAGAAGCCAAGCCACAGTTCAGCCCTGGTGGGAGCCTATCAGTCCTTCCTTTTCAGAGCACTACTGCTGGGAAGATGTGAACTAATGATTCCCAATAGAACACCACGGACAGATTGGTACCATCCAAGTGTAGTGTGGTTAGCCAATGGAATATATATTGGGGTGACTCGCACGCAGTGGCATCAGTGAAAAGCTCACCCCAGCAGAGAGGACAGTTCAATAGAAGCTGCATCCCTGGAGCTCCCTAACCAACCTGCAGGCAGCTCCACGGAGTCTCTGCCCCCAGCAGTTGCTTAGCTTACTGCTTTTATGCTTTTTT
>CABHPR010084578.1:0-11917 GCA_902168415.1 Peromyscus melanophrys | reverse complement strand
AAAAAAAAAAAGGAAGTAATTAGTTATTCCCATTGTGAGGAATATGTGTCCATTTTCCCAGGGCAGAGCACACTTCGGAAAAATCAGTGCTCTGGAATTAAATGGACAACATACGGGGAAGACCAACCACCGCCACCTATACTCTGCCCATCCAATCCTTCAGATAGGCAGTAAGAGAATGGGATGCGGAGTAAAGGTAAACGGAGTCAGGGAGTGCTGAGAAAGCTGACATGCACCAGGCTGTGTCTCCAGCAGAGACAGAAGTCCTAACACTTAGCATTGACAGGCTGCCTGAGAGTGACAGTCTACTTCAAAAGCAGAAGACAGACCTCTTCCAGTTCTGAGACTGTCTCCTTTATTAGCCCTTAGCATGGTGTCCTTGGGCTTGGCGTCACTTTTTCCCAGTCCCCCATCCTTATGTAATGTAAATGCCTTTGTATTTTCCCTTCCCCAAAATTCTTGCTTCAGGATGTGTTCTTTTGCAGGGACAAACGGAGGGGATCTCAGTTTAAAAGGGAACTTGATCATAATTCCTTCTTAGTAAGGACTATTCTGAATGCTACCAACTCTAAAACAGCTTAAATGAGGTTTTCTTGCCAAATGTGATCATGTCATGTCCTAGGTGACAGGTGTGTTTTTCTCTAAAATGGATTGTACTTTTTTCAGGATGAGTAACCAGGAGGCCAATGAAGTTTCTTCAGGGGGTAGGAAAGTTCATAAAGTGTATATACCACCTTATCATTTAGTCAACCAAGTGAGTAAAAGGGACTTGACTTTGAAAGGTCAAAACTCTGAGCTGAAACAATCTAGCCAAGAGCATCCCTAGGACCTGCCCCCAAAGAGCCTTCATTAAACAGGAGCATCTTTGTTCTTTTCTCAGGGTGGGGATGGTGGTTGTAGTAGTTGTCTAACACTATCAGAACAGACTTAAATAAGACATTCAGATTTTATGTCTTTTTGAGACAGGGTCTCACTATGTTGTTCTGGCTGGCTTGGAACTTAGAGATCTGCCTGCCTCTGCCTCTGGAGTTCTGGGATTAAAGGCGTGTGCCAACATACCCAGCTCAGATTTTTAAAAGGAGTCTAACCATTTTTGGGCAATTTGGCTCTCACAAATCATGCTATGAATTTTGTCTCTGTAGCATCTAAAGGCAAAACTGCATGTCTGGCCAAGATAGAAAGAGTTGAAAGGCCATCTATGCACTATGATGCACAGAAGCAAATATAAGATGTAAACATATCCCACTAGGAGGGATGTGTGCTGGGAGAGACTTCAGTCTACCACTGGGTTCCTAATCCTACTGGCCTTTTATTTCTGGAGTGAATTTGAATTATAAGAAAATATTACATATTAACAAAGCTTTGTATACATTAAAATTGCAAAGACTTTCAAATGTCTTATAGGTTTAATTTCTTAATTTCTTGTTGATTCTGACACACCTACTGTATCGAAAGCGGCTGTCCAGAGAACGGACTTACACAGGGAGTTTTATGGTGCACATTCTAGATTTACTAAGATGGCAAGAAATGCATGAAGTTCTACTTTAAAGACACGATTGTGATGTTACTTTACTTGTTTGTTTGTTTTGCTTTTTTTCCCCAGACAGGGTCTCACTAGGTAGCACTCAGTGTCCTGGAACTCACTCTGTAGACCAGGCTGGCCTGGAATTTAACAGAGATCCACCTGCCTCTGCTGGGATTAAAGGTGTGTGCCAACACAGGCCAGCTTGATTTTCTTATTTTTATTTTAAAGAGTCTCACTCTGTAGCCCAGGCGGGCCTTGAACTCATGGCTATCATCCTACCTCACTCTCCTGAATCTGAGATTACTAGAGTGAGTCACCATACTTGACAGGTTGTAATTTCTGGGCTAAGAAACTAAAAGTATATTTTTATTATACTTTTTTTGAGATAGTGCATTAAGATTATAGTCTTTTGCTACCAAGTCTGACAAGAAACTGAGTGTCTTTAAAACAAATTAGTCAAAGCAATATCCTTACCTTAAAGTAAGTCTTGCTATAAATGGTTATATTAACCAATCATTTAACATAACTCCTATTCTTGTGTGACTCAAATAAGTCAAGCAACTATCTAGTATGCACGTGCTTAAAGGTAATCAATATATTGTGCTTTGGGGATCTTGCAAAAAAATTTCTTTTTTATGACAAACACTGAACATTATCTTGACATACTATAGATATTTAAGTTTAGAACACTTCAGTTAAGGCTACAATAAATGGTTTATTTTGAACAGATTACAAGAGGCATTCTCAGGGAGATTAGAATTTTAATGCCACTATGTCTAGATTAGACAGCAGCAGGACACTGAGTCCATGCCAATCTTATTAGACTTTAACAGTCTTGGAAGATCCATCTGAGAAGTTACACCTCTAGTTGGCATTATGATCTCCAAGCAAAAACAAGGAATTACTTGTAAAAGTGCCTGCTACAGACTTCTATTACATTCTGTTCACTGTTAAATGGAGAGTTTGATAGTTTAAATTCTCTCAATGGATACAATGAACAGGAATATAATCAGGCAGGAAAAGGGGGAACATTAGGTATTTGATTGACTACCACACAGATTTTCAGTAGGTAAAGTTCTTTTAGGTAGCCACATTTAACGGCAGAACAAATTCTGCAACACTATTCTTGGTACTGTATTTACTCTAGTAATGTCAATTTTAATATACACAAAGCTTTTTTTGTTGTTGTTGTTAAAAAATATTAAAGTCACTCCTTTGGAACAAACCACTCCTTCAACCTTTTTTTTTTTTAATTGTACAGACTTGTTCCATTTTCATGAATATCTAGACTTGGTGAGTGAAGCAACCTGATTGGCTTCCATCCAGCTGGTAGCATCTTGCAAGTGATAAAACTCCACGAAGGCGAAACCACGGCTTACACCTAGAGACAGCATTCAGATATAGACGGGATACTCGTGTTAGTCAGTTCCTTTATAACAGGTGAATCTCTCTCCCACTGCTTCAACACTGCGTGACAAAGCCAATTGGGAAGCAGCTTTACAAATGTGACTTGACTTGGGGATCTTCTTGATACTTTGCCATGGCAAGGAACAGCCGCCTGAATTAAATGCCACTTGATTTGATTCCACACTTAAAGTAACCATGCAACCGACTACGAACAGTCAAACAAGGAGTTTATAAATCACTACTTACCGAAGGAAAAGAAAACCCCTAAAAGCAAAGTTTTAAAAAAGTTCCTCGGATGCTAGCATCATTTTCAAAGTCATATTCCTTAGCCATGGCAAACCTTTCATTCTGAATTCATGTGTTTGAAGATTGGGGTTTATCAGGATGTTCTTTAGGGACTGAGGTGGGAATGGGGAAGAGAACTATAACAGGCAGGAACTAAGCAAGCTCTCACCTGTTTTCCTCTTCATCAACCTCACATCTGCAGGCTGAGGGCCTTCAAAGGACTCCATCATTTCTCGAATCTGTACAAGGTTTTACAGTTAGTTTAAGCTACAGCCATAATGAAAGTTTAAGGACTGGGATTTTATCAACTGTTTAATTAGTCAAGTTTTTCACTTACACTAACCAAACACATTTATCTTAAAAGTCAAAGACTGTTTTCATGAAAATAAACATAATAACCTTGTTAAATGCTGCATAGATACTTCCCTTCAGTGCAATTATCTATTATTGAGGCACATAGGGGGACAGAGATAGCTGCATAATAGAGAGACCTCGCCTAAACAAACAAACAAAACAAGCAAGCCCAGGCTATATAGAAAGACCTTGAAACAAAAAGGAGCTGTGAGGCACATGTTAAACAGAATGTTTTATTTTATTCAGTAGATTGAATCCTACCTTAAAGTATACAAAAAAGGAGAGGGACGGAGGTGGGGGTAGAGACAAGACAGACACAGAAACACTGTGTTCAAGCCTACTCTAGCAACCCTAAAGCTTGCACCAATTCAATCCTTTCCTGGCCTGTTGAGTTAGTCAATAAAGGAATATACAGATTCACTTTTTTTCCCGAGAAAAGGGTTTCTCTGTGTAACAGCTCTGGCTGTCCTCAAACTCACTCTGTTGAACCAGGCTGGCCTCAACCTCAGAGATCCGCCTGCCTCTGCTTCTCAGTGCTGGGATTAAAGGTGTGTACAAGCACCACCCGGCTCAGATTCACTTTCTAGCCCGGACTTGGTTACAAGTTTGGCATGGTTGATATTAGCTTGTTAATAAACAAAGGCTACTGAGGTTTTCGCTATCATTTATCGGAAAAAAAAAAAATTATGGGCAAAGGTTGATCCAAGACTCACATACTGATCCCTGCAAGCTGTCTTCTGACCTTCACATATGTGTGTTCCCCAAATAATAAACTCTACTTCATTTGAGACAGCATCGCATGTAGTCTATGCTGACCTTAACTTGATTCTTCTGCTCCTATCTTCCAAATGCTGAGACAGAACTCTGATCTTCATGTATGCTAGGCAAGCACTCTAAAAACTTAGCTACATTCCTAGCCCAGAAATCCTACTTTGAAAATCAAACTTCTTATGGAAGTTTTACTAGTTTCTCTAAAGATTAAAACACAAAGAATCATAATCCTGTCTCCTTATTAATATAACAGCCTCCAAAAGTAAGCTACAGGATTGTTTCCTTTATGCTATCTACTTCTGAGGATTTCCAAGGCCATACAACCCACTTAATAAGCTTTCCTGAATCATTCTGGAGGATTTCTTACACTCCTTACTGAATAGCTGCAACTACCCAAGCACAATTCACCTCAGTTCCCTCCCTCATCATCCTAACATGTGCATTATGAGTTACTCACAAACTTTGTGTGTGTGTGTGTTGGTGTATTTACATCGTATACACGAGTATAAGTGTGCACATGTGGAGGTCAAACCAGGACATCACATGTCTTCCATCACTGTTCACCTTCTTGAGACAGGGTCTCTCACTAAACCAGAAGCTTGCCTTTTTAGCTAGACTAGCTGGCAAACTGGCTAATGAACTGTTGGGATCCACTTGTCTCTACACTTCAGTGTTGGGGATGACCTAATATGCAGCCAGCACCTATTATGTGGGTGCCTAGTGCTTGCAGACCAAGCACTCATACATACTACAGAGCCATCTCCCCAGCCTCTGTAACTTTCTTGTATAGTTGGCTAGGTTTTCTTTCTTGCTTTAATTATTTTTTTAATGATTTATTTATTTTTATTTTCTGTGCATTGGGGTTTTGTCTGCATGTATGTCTGTGTGAGGGTGTCAAATCTGCTGGAGTTACAGGCAGTTGTGAGCTGCCACATAGGTGCTGGGAATTGAACCTGGTTTTGTGTGGTACACACCTTTAACTCCAGCATTTGGGAGGTAGATAGAGGCAGGAGGAACTGTGAGTTCAAGGTCCACATGGCCTACATAGTGAGCTCCACGACAGTCAAGACTACAGACACCAGACACCCTCTTTCAAACAAAAAAGTTCCACACAAAACCATATATAAACAAACAAACAAACAAACAAACAAACAATGGTCTTGCTATATAATAGCCCAGATTGGCTTTGATCTCAGTTCAAGCAACCCTCCTGCCTCAGCCTCCTTAGCAGCTGGGATTATAGGCATATGCTATTATATCTAGCTATATCTAACAAACTACAACCACCATATGCTGTCTTGGCTATGCATTCATGTTCTTTCAAGGGATGGTAGTGGCTTTGCACCATGGTGCCATCTAACACAGTACATACAGTATAGTAGACGTGTAGAGGATCACAAATAATGAAATAACAACTCACTATTAACTTCAACAACCTATCTTACATTTACTACAATAGCTACTTCCAGTTTAAAAATCTACTATATCAGGCGGGGCAGTGGTGGTGCACAACTTTAATCCCAGCACTCAGGAGGCAGAGGCCAGTGATCTTAGTAAATGAGGTCAGCCAGAGCAAGTTCCAGGACAGCCAGGGCTACACAGAGAAACCCTGTCTCAAAAAACCAAACAAACAAACAAAGCCAAGTAAGCCAAGGAACACAGGCTTCTCGGAGATTTCAAATGGAAAAATGTAGTTCTGTTCAAAATAAAAGACAGCCAGATTATTAATAATGTTAATTTTTGGTTTTCTTTTGTGGTGGTGCTAGAACCCAATCCTTGGGTTCTTTAAGGATCTTATTATTTACCTCAGGCTAGCCTGAATTACTGATCTTTCTGCCTCAGCCTCCTGAGTGCTTAGATTACAGGTACATACATAACATTAGGCTAATCACTAAAACTTAATCTTTTCTTTAAAAAAAAAAAAATTAAAATTTTATGCACATAGGTATTTTGCCTCCATGTATCTCTATGTTCCATTAGTGCCTCATTCCCTGGGAGGTCAGAGGAAGGCATCAGATATCCTGAAACTGGAGTTACATAAAGCTGTGAGCCATCATATGGATGCTGAGAATTGAACCCAGGCACTCTGGAAGAGCAGTCAGTGCTCTTAATTGCTGAACCATCTTTTCAGGCCCTTAAATAAAAATTTGTTAAGGGGGTGGGAGGAGGCACTTGAGGGGTGAAGTGACCCATTGAGCTGGGAAAGACCAATGCTAAAAACAAAAGTAAATTTTTTTGTTGAGGCAGTATATGACTATGTACTCCTAGCTGGCACAGAACTTACTATATAGATCACAATGGCATCTCAGGGAGATCCTCTGGCTTCTACCTCCTCTTCAGTGCTGAGATTACAGGTGAGTTGTCATGCCCAGCTTTGAAATTTTGGTTTTTTTTTTGTTTTGGAACAGGGTTTATCTACATAGCCCTGGCTGTCCTGGAACTCTCTCTGTATACCAGGCTGACCTTGAAGTCAAGGATCCACCTGCCTCCACCTTCTGAATGCTGTGGTTAAAGGTGTGTACCACCATTGCCCAAGCAAGCTTTGAGACTTTGAAAGCATGAATTAGCTTTACCTTCTAAAAGCTAATGAACAAACAAGGCTTATACTTGGAAACTTTAGAAAATTCTACAGTGAACTTCAAAGGTTAGACATAAATGGTACTTCTATCTCACTAAGTGACATGCCAGCCTAAGACAGCACCAGGAGATGACGAGTAAGTCTGTCATGCCTACTGAAATGTTAGAAGGACTGTTTCTCTTACATCGCTCTCTGTGATGGTGATAGGAAGGCCACGTAGCATGATGGTCTTGCTTTCTCTTTCATCACTGATGTCATGTCTATAATCATGCTCTCCATAGTCACCATCTGAATGGTAGCCATCTTCAGACCGGTCACTGTTCCTTCTTTCACGCTCTCTCTGGTCCAAAGAAAATAAAAAAAATATATAATTAAACTCATACTTTGATCTATACACTATGTGTACCATGTGCACACCTGGTACCCAGAGTCCAGAAGATGGTGCCAGATACCTTGGAATTGGAGCTAAAGACAGTTGTAAGCCACCCTGTGGGTGTTAGAAACCAAACCTGGGTCCTCTTCAAGAATAGCAAATGCTTTAACTGCTGAGCCCTCTTTCTAGCTCCCAATGCAGTATTTCTTAAAATGACATTCATTTAATTGAGAATGGCTTAATAATTCACTATATAAAATATACTAACACCTAAGACAATGTCTTGTTATAGTATAAAGATTATCATATATGTAGAAGAAGTGGGAAAGTTATGTAAGTTATATAGGCAGTATAATTATTTCCGAACATAGATATGAACAAATGTAATATAAAAGAAAAGTATTTAAGGTGACTCAAATTACTACTTCAATATTCTGAGGCATAGGATTGTGTATTGTTAGAATTTTTTATCTTAAAAACAAGACAAGACAAAACATAAAACTAATATGGGGAACCAAATCCATGGCCTTGTACATGCTAAACAAATGTTCTATCCCTGAGCTATATTACATGCCCACCTTCTAATTTATCTTTAAAATGTGAACAACATATCACAGGGCAGAATGGCCCATGCCTTTAATCCCAGCACATGGAAGGCAGAGATGGGAGGATCTCTGTGATCAGGCTAGCAGGGTCTACAAAGTGTGTTACAGGGTAGCAGAGATACATAGTAAGACCATGTCTGGGGTTGGAGGGTAACAACACTACCTTTTTTTTTTTAAATAAAATTTTTCATTTATTTTATATTCCAACCATAATTTCTCCCTCCCCTCGCCCTTTATCCCCCTACACAACACCTATCTTATAAGGTTGTATTGGGATGCAAAGAAGTTCACGAAGTTTAAGTATTCAAAAGGAGCCCATGGCGAACCTAACACAAACTTTGGCTATTAATATTAATACTATTAAAGGCTGCCAGGCGGTGGTGGCGCAAGCCTTCAATCCCAGCACTCAGGAGGCAGAGGCAGGTGGATCTCTGTGAGTTCAGAGGCCAGCCTGGGCTACAGACTGAGTTCCAGGAAAGGCTCCAAAGCTATAGAGAAACCCTGTCTCAAAAAGAAAAAAGAAAAAAAAAAAAAAAGACCTACTTTGTCTTTGGAAGTTACAGTCAAAACTGAATATGCTTCAGAGTAATAGGTGTAATATTCTAGTTGCCATACTACCTATACAAGAAGACTGGCCATATAATTTTAATTCTAATTTTAATCAACAATTGCTATTACTCACCTCTGGACTATCATAGTCTCGATAGTCATCATATCTATCACCTCTCCGATCATCACTTGATCTTTTATAATCTGAATCCCTCCTCCTGCTTCTAGATTCACGGTCATCACGGTCATCTCTGTCTATAATGGAACCATATCTTCCACTACGTTCTGTTCTACTCACTCTGCAAAGAAAAATAATGTTCATTTAATCTTAAGTATATCCTTTTGTACATTCAGAAAAAGAATCGTCCCACATATTAGTTTATATAAGGTACATCAAAATAGTTTAATATATCCCTTAAAATGTACCACCAACCTCCAGTTTACAAAGATAACTTCTGAGAAAACATACATAGGCAGGTCAGGGAGCACATGCCCTTCATCATAAGGGGCAGAGGCAGGAGGATCTCTTGAATTCCAGACCAGCTAGGTCTACATGGTAAAACAATCTCAAAAAAAAAGAGATAAAACATCTACATATAATTGACACTAAATCAGAAAATATAACTATCAGATATTTGGGTTAAAATTTTTGAGAAGGAAACATATTCTCAAAATTTATTCTTGTGCTTTTTCCTTTTTTTTTTTTTTTTTTCTTTTTTGGTTTTTCAAGACAGGGTTTCTCAGTGTAGCCATGCCTGTCCTGGAACTTACTCTGCGGACCAGGCTGGCCTCGAACCCAGAGATCCATCTGCCTCTGCCTCTGCCTCTGCCTCGATTAAAAGTGAACTCCACCACTCCTCAATATCAAATATATCTTTTTTTTTGTTTTGTTTTGTTTTTTGTTTTTCGAGACAGGGTTTCTCTGTGTTGTTTTGGTGCCTGTCCTGGATCTCGCTCTGTAGCCCAGGCTGGCCTTGAACTCACAGAGATCCACCTGCCTCTGCCTCCTGAGTACTGGGATTAAAGGCATGCGCCACCACCGCCCCAAAGAATGTATCTTAACTCATGTACTCTCAAGGGTACTTACTATACATACCAGAAATGGACCAATACTGTAAATGACCTAAGTCTTCCCTCCAACCCCCACCACATAAGCCTTTAATCAAGTATTTCATTTGTACACATAAGGGGATGAATACATCAAACCAACAGCCACAGAAAACTTTTATTTCCTATAACTTTTACTACTGGCAGCAAAAAGGGTAACCTCTCCCTCCCCGAGACAGGGCTCTGTGTAGCTTTGGCTGTCCTTGAACTAGCTCTGTAGACCACGTTGGCTTCGAACTCAAGAGATTCACCTGTCTCTACTGGGATTACCGCCCAGTAAAAGGGTAAACATTTTAATTACACATATTAGAACAATAGACTGCTGTCACAGGACAAAAATACGTCTCTCTAGGATGTCATTTTTCATCTATCACAGGGACTGGCCTCAATACTGAGAAGAAGTAAAGGCTATGTTAAATCAACTGACTTGAGATGGCGTGTCCACAGCTGCCGAGGCAGTGAGAAGCTTTCATCTTTGTTTAATGTATTTGGCCCTACTAGGGATGGATCTAGTGCTGCATACACTATGAGCTATGTCCCAGCCCTAAAATGTTCTCCTCTTAATCCTCTACCCTCTTCCTTTCTCTCTGGATAGAACACGTGATCCCAGGCTTCTCAACTCTCTCAGTCTTGCATTGTATCATTAGGGAATAGCAAGGAGTGGCATTCACTCACTGCTTGTCAAGCAGGCTTGAAGAGCTCCTGTCCAAGGCTGGAACTTCCCATAGCCTACTCCATACTGCTCTCCTTAACCTAATTCTTACTTAGCCTTCAGATTTCACCTCAGAGAATACTTTCTCCAAGAAGCTTTCCTGGCTGTGTACAAGAAAAAAACACGTAGTCGGGTGGTGGTGGTGGTGGTGGTGGTGGTGGTGGTGGTGGTGGTGGTGCAGCACACCTTTAATCTTAGTACTCGGGAGGCCAAGCCAGGCGGATCTCTGTGTGTTCAAGGCTAGCCTGGTCTACAGAGTGAGATCCAGGACAGGCACCAAAACTACACAGAGAAACCCTGTCTGGAAAAACAAAAACAAACAAACAAAAAAAATTGTTTGGCAAATAAACAACTTATTATTATTGGTTTTTTTTGAGGCAGGTTATTATTATTATTATTATTATTATTAATTACAGGTTTTTTTGTTTGTTTGTTTTTGGTTTTTGAGGCAGGCTTTCTTTATGTAGTCCTTGGCTATCTTAAACTCAGTCTGCCTCTGCTGGGATTAAAGGCGTGAGCCACCATCACACAAGGATATCTAAACAAACAAATAGCTCAGTCCCCACTAAAGTGCTGAGATCAAAGGCATAGAATGTATTAAAACTCACCTTTTGTCTGAACCCATTGTCTCACTGAAGATCTAGCTTGAGGCTCAAAAAGGTTTAATTTTTTTTCCCTAGGAGAAAAAAAGATTGTTGCAAATTTCAGAGATCACTTAATTCAAGTGCCCTACAAACAGGCATACAACTGTTGGTGGCTAGGATTCCACCAATCCTTAACTTGGCTAAGGTGGGGGAAGAGGAGGACTAACTGTCAACATTAAATCATGCTTTGTTAAGAAACAGGAAAATAAAGAATACTTTAAAATACTAACACATTCAATAAGAAACTCAAGAAAGGTGAAGGCAGAAGACACGTTGGATACTCCTTCTACTATTACAAAGCAAAATGCTCCTTGTTTTCATTATCAAAGCAACTTCATGAGACATCCAAGTGTCTTCATTAATATAAAAAATTCAACACTAACATCGAGAAACACTAGATTCCAAATTTTCTGCCAATTAACTTTAAAGCCTTAGAAGGTGGAATACTGATTTGAATGAAATGTACATGTATAACATAACGCGTGATCTATTTCGGTAAGGCCAGACCTTGACTCGGCTTAACAGCTGTGTATCAATAACGCCTACGTCTTGGACCAGTCCTGATCGACACAGGCCACCTAGTGACCAACAGCCTGTCCCCTGCCCATGAACCGTAATAAAATATCACAGGTGTACTCTTTGATACCTGTGATGTCCCACTAGCTAGTTACAGCTATTTCTAGCATCTGGTATAAAGCAGGCGCTCAACGAATATTCGTTGACTTAACAAACGAAAGCTTTATATCTAGGGATTCAAGTTCCGGGGTCGAATGGCTCCGGCTGTCCCTTGTTTCCCGGGAGGTGCCCGCACCCACCTCTGGTGGGGTGTCGTAGCCGAGATGGAGGCGCTAAGGCCTAAGCTACTGAGTCCGGCATTCAGTCTCTTTCCCACCTTACAAAGGTCCCTCCCCACCTCTGAGGAGTTCCCAGTCCTCAGATCACCAACACCAAACCACCTTTCCGAGAGTGAGATTCAGTTGCAGGCGCTCCACCACTCCGCTGAACAG
>CABHPR010084574.1:2262-16903 GCA_902168415.1 Peromyscus melanophrys | reverse complement strand
AAAAAAAAAAAATCTGACAAGCCAAAATTGACAGACATGCTCCAAAATACCTGATGATTATTTCTCAAAACTACCAAAGTCATGAAAAACAATCAAATAAAGACTGTCACAAGTCAGAGCAAGCTAATGACAAACAACAACTACACGCAATATTATATATTGGAGAAGATCTTGGAACAGAAGAATAAAGACATCCATGCAAGAATTAGAAAAGCCTATATAAATCTGGAGTGTAATCAATGGGACTATAACAGTGTTGATACCCTGGCACAGCATGGTAACCATGGGAAAAATGGTAACAGGAAACTGTGTAACACCCACAGCTTTTTAATTACTTCAAAGTAAATACTTTATGCAAAAGAACCAAAGATTAGTTTCTGAATTCTTCTATTTTTATCATTAAGGGTTATTTTTGACCATGGAAAACCAAAGTTTACCTTCTTTTCCTCCCCTGCCTCATCATCCAAATATAACCCTACTATACTATATCAATATATAATTGAAAACACAGGTTATTCATTTATTAAACCATAAGTAATTATCTTCCATTTCTGTACCTGGTTCATTTCCCTTTGTTTAATTCTTATATATTTGGAATTTATTCAACCTCTACCTTTTCTCAGTGGCCTAAGTGCCCTTTCAGGATGCTCAGTGTGTCCAACATTCTATTTATTTCTACCTACATGGTGAAAGCATCTGCCTAATACCTTCTGCTGCCCATTGTTCCCCATGCCTTCAGCCTGATTTCCTGTATCTTTTCTTGTGTCTTCACAACTTTGGGAGAACACAGGGTATAATAAATTACTTATGAGATGACTTATGAGTTGGAGATAGAATTTTGTGACCTGTGTATCTGAGTGTGTCTTTATCCCCTACACCCTTCAATATTTTAAATGGACTTTTATGTGGTATCTAAGATGTCTGTGGGGAAATATGAAATACATTTCAAGCCTTTGTGTCTGGCCTCTGGTGCCTTAGAATCCCTTTAAGTACTCTAGAATCCCTTTGTGAACTCCTGGTCTCTGTAGTCCTGTGATTTCTTTGTTTCCATCCTTTTACTACACCTAGTAGACTGGCAACCTGCAACTTCATGTTCTTCAGGTCACAATTTTTAATAATTATTTCTCTGTTTTATTTTTAAAATTATATCTTTATTTTCTTCCTGAAATTCTTTAAAAATTTTATAGGGGACTTTCTACATTGATATGCATTCATATGTTTCTATACTTGTATGTTTACATTCTTAGGAAATTTCTATACTTATTTTCTAAGAGCAGGTTTTCCATGTCTACCATCTTACTCTTTAACTGCCTGGCCCTTTTGATTTCTGAATGATGAACTTGTTGCCACCAGTGCTTGTGAGTCCTTTACTAGCTTCTTCTCATGGGCAGTCTGTCTGTTACATGCTGCTTTTCCTTTGCTGATTGCTTTGGACATTTTAATGTTAAAGACTTTGGCTTTGGGAAAAGTTTGAGTAGTGCCTCATATTTAAAAGTTCAAAACTAAAACATGGATAACCAAATTGGAGAAACAGGCAGGCGTCAGAAGAAAGTAGAGTAGTTACTCTGGGTAGAAGAAAAAGCTGATGTGAAAAGACAGGAACAGGATCAAGCTTGATTCATTGTAAAACAGGATTAAAATAGAATGCAACTTCATGGGTGTAGCTTCTAACATTCCTAGGAGACAACATCTCACAACAAACCCTCTGTTTCTCTGCATCTTGCAATCTTTCAGTCCCCTCTTCTGCAATCAACACTGAGCCTTAGGTTCGGGGGATGTGTTGTAGATGTAGCCATTGAGATATGGCTCTGTGACTCTGTGTTTTAATCAATTGTAGTTTTCTGATATGTTGTGAATAGAAGTTTCCTTTGTGAGGGGTAAGGAATAGTCTTCACCATGAAAGATCATACCAATTGGTTATCCAATACCAAATGATCAGCCCCCATTCCAGTAACATTATACAGACAGACCAGGTTGTATTTCTATATTTAAGAATATGTGTGTGTGTGTGTGTGTGTGTGTGTGTGTGTGTGTGTGTGTGTCAACAATTAAAGCAAAAGGAGCAAGGAACTTGAGAAAAGAAAAGAGGAAATGATGTAATTACATTATGATCTGAAAACTTTTCTTAAAGTATTTACAAAATAGAATAAAGTGGCTGGACTATGGGGGGAAAAGGAAAGAGATGGAAAAAAGCTCACATTCCAGAAGAAAGTTCAGCCTTCAAGAGGAAGCTCGGTGAGGGCTGGCACTCTAGGATTTCAAGGTTTACATCTGAAAAACGAGAGGTTCAAACTCTGTCAGCAGCTGTCTGGCTTCAGCCATCTTCTGTAATCTCGAGGAGACCGAGGCAGTTACCCACCCCTGGTTCCTTTGAATGCTACTTTTTTTGGTCATACTGCTTTCACGAAACTGCAGAACTTTCAGTTCATAAAATATCACCTTCCAGCATTTCATTGGTGACTGGGGTGAAGCCTTGCGCTCACACTCTTGCCACTCCAGCTTCTGGACAGGGATTAACAATGATATCAAGAGGTTTGAAACACACACTTACCAACATCCTTTGAAGTCCCTAAAACCCGAGGAAAAGGAACATGACAGCTCTTTGAGAAACAAGACGTGTGTTTACCTGACTCTGGAAATATCACTGAAACACTATGAAGGAAGTTGCCTAACTCAGTGAAACTGAAGCCTGTTTGATTTTACACAGCCAAAGGATGACAGTGAAAACATTGAGACGCCGGGCGGTGGTGGCGCACGCCTTTAATCCTAGCACTCGGGAGGCAGAGCCAGGCGGATCTCTGTGAGTTCGAGGCCAGCCTGGGCTACCAAGTGAGTTCCAGGAAAGGCGCAAAGCTACACAGAGAAACCCTGTCTCGAAAAACCAAAAAAAAAAAAAAAAAAAAAAAAAAAAACCTTGAGACATCCCACAAAAGACATTCAGTACATGAGAATTCCTCAGTGTCAGTGTGCTTTTTGTTCAAAATACTTAAAAACTTTCTTCAGAGCTCTAGAATTACATAATTTAACAGTTCGTCCATAATGTTTCCTCAAAAAACACCACACAAGACTGCTCTCAAGTTGTAATGATTCAAGACTGAGGGTGCTTCTCCTTGAGAAGTTAAGTGACTCTTGGGGACTTTTATTTTTTATTTTTTTCTCTTAAAAAGCAGCGATCTATATCTTCCATCTCTCAGAAGAAGAAAAAAAATATCTAACTCTAACATGAAAATAAGAATTTTCTTTCTATCATGATTCATTTTAATATAAAAATGACAAAAACTATCAATTACATGCTTCAATGCTATTAGACTAGAGTTATTTAGAGACTGTCATGGTTTTATCCTCAGCCTTGCTCAAACAGCCATTGAGCCATATCCCTTGTTTTTCTAGACTAAAGCTTCTATTGAGTACAGCTTGGAAGTTGTTATAAAGTATAAGATGCTAAAAACTAAACATATGTTTCATGAACCAGTATTGAACAATCAAAAAATAATGCTTAGTGATTGAACACTGCATTTAACCAGGAGCTGCAACCACTTGGATTCTCTTTGCAAATGTGTACAATGGGTTAAGGAATCTACTCCATCATTTGAAGGACAATTTCGTTTAATTTCTCTGGGAATATAACATCTCCCTAAACTGAACCAATAGGATAACTCCCATGGTCCACCAGCCTGCAGTTTAGGCTCAGATGTCTCACTCAAGCTTTGTCAATCCATTCTTTCTCTTCCACTGTCAGAAGATATCATATCGTTATATTATTTCCAGCTGTAGAGTAACATTGTATATAATTTGTGTATAATGCATTAATACATAACAATCAATGAGAAGAAACTGAAAATTCTAATATTTACTAATGATCTAAGGCTTCTTGACTCTGTTGTCACCTCAAAATATGTTTAAATGATGACAGATTTTAAAATGTGTTTATTTAACTTGGCAAGAAAATATTTAGTTTTATTTCTCTTTCCTCTCACCTTGCAATAAAGCTATGGATATTAATTTGGCCCCAAACTGTCTTAGGGTTGAAATGCTAACAATCTCTATATGGACTATTCAAATTCAATTTTAGGGTAACATTGTATATAATTTATCATTATATTGGCCTCTCTCCTGCAGCATTCACTCATGTGTTTCTGGCATCTAGAATAAGGACTGATGTGTACACTGAACATTTACTGAATGAAATATTATACCATCCTACGTTCAGAACTGAGATGCAACCGAACAGAACACCTGCAAAGAAAGCCCTTTTCCCTCTTTTCAGCAATTTTTCTCGTGAATTCTACTGGAAAAGAGAACAAAGGGAGGCAAAGTTACTGGACTGTTAACAAGTCTAACATGTTATCATTGGTTCCAAAGGTGCTAAACAAAATCTATGATCTGAGCTCCCAGTACCAAACTACAAATTTTCTTTGTGATCATGCCATAAGACCGGAAAGTTGTCTCTCACATTGTCTCTGCCTTTTCCCACTAAACGTAAATAGACAAGAAATAAAACAGAGAATGGGCAGAATGGTGAAATCATTGAGAAGAGAGGAAGCATGGTTTCCTTAAGTTCACTTTTCTTAGAGGAGCATGAAGAGTGCTGGACTCATCCCCTGCCCAGGAAGAGGGGCCTGGGAAGTCTGCTCAGAAGTAGGAAGGGGTCCTGGTATCCTCAACATCACCTATTTATCCAAAGCACAGGGAAAGTAGGTGAGCTCCATTTCCCCCTGTATTATTTCTGCCCTGTGTATCCTTCTGCCTCTGGCATACCTGAAGTCCTGAGAATGCCTCTTGTTCCTGGAGCCTTGATCTCAGCTGTATTGCTTCCTGACTTTGTGTTTAAAAGAACCCTGGCTGTCATTAGACCTCTGGACATCTGTCAAAAGTAAGTGATGCCCTAATAATGATTCACTAATTCTTGGGTCTTTCCCCAGAGAATCTTCTGGAACCTGAATAAAAGAGATAAAATTTTAATGAATTAATGCTAAAATTGAATTTGAATAGTCCATATAGTGATTGTTAGCATTTCAACCCTAAGACAGTTTGGGGCCAAAGTAATATCCATAGCTTTATTGTAAGGGGAGAGAAAAGAGAAATCAAACTAAATAGTTTCTTGCCAAGCTGAATAAACCCATTTTAAAATCTGTCACCCTTTAAGCATATTTTTGAGGTGACAACAGAGTCAAGAAGCCTTAGATCATTAGTAAACATTAGAAGAATTTTCAGTTACTTATCGATTGTTATGTATTAATACATTATACACAAAGCCCTGAAGAAACAGGAAAAACTTTATACTAGATGCTCAGATAAACTAGCTTGTCAAAATGAGTGAGTGGAAATAAAATTGCTGAAAAATACTTGTTTATTCACTTTCAGCTGACTGATATTAAAACAAGGTAGAACAATGTATTGATAGATACTAACTTCAGATGATATCAATAGTTTGTGGGCTAGGGCAAGAAAAAGACAGAGAGACAAAGACAGAGAAATATTGAATTCCAGGGACCCATCACGTTAGGACAGCAGAGCGCCTTCAATCAGCAACTGCCTGACAAGGCTTTTGGTGACCTGTATTATATTATCAAGAGAACAAGCCACACATACGATGTTATAAGAGCTAAATCACAGATCCATGTGCAGGGTAAGGACTGCAATGTTGCCATCAGAGCTCTTCAGATGTCCTTAGTACCTCATCCACTGCCTTCGCCATACATAGACTCCTGTTCTTGTTTTTATGTGCCCTCCATGCTGCGTCAAATGCTATGATAGTGTTTTCTGCTATGCATATTTCAGAGAATGTGGCAAACTGTGGGGAGCAAATGAAGTCTTGAGAGAATGCAAATTATTGCCGTGAGCATGGTCAGGTCAAGGACTCCAGTGCCTCAGACTTATCAGAATGGCAAAGCCTTCTTCAGGTCAGGCTCAGAGGAACTGTAAAGCCTTCTGGTCTGAGTAAGGATATTATAAAAAATTGACCTTTAGCTAGTATACTACCAAGCACAGCTTCCTCCTACCAGATGACTGCAACCTAAAATAATTCCTTTACAGAGAATCCCTAGCAAGATTAGCCAGCTCACCTCACACAGCTGTACATAAGCCCTTCTCCTTGTTAGCTAAATACAGTAAATTCCCTGAGTTTCCAAGTTCTGTGCACAGCCCACCCAATACCAGCTTTTCTCCTTGTGTGTCTATCCTTTCTCAAATGCCTGACACCCCAGTCAGAGTAGTCCCAAAGCCATGCAAGGTTATGGCACCAAACTAGATACAGGATGCCTGTGTTCTAAGACCAGCACCTCAGTGATGCTCTTTGTAACCACTGGGCATCCACAGTCTTTCCATTTCCTTTTCCTTAGTAAAAGCAAAGTGAAAGATGCCTGTTCTCAAATACTACTTGATGTGTAGTAAAAATAGTATAGAACTCTTCTGAGCTCCTTGAAAGGTACTTTGTAAAAATTTAAGATAAAGCTAACATTTTTTTAATTTATTTATTATATATATAGTGTAGCATCTGCATGTATCCTTGCAGGCCAGAAGAGGGCACCAGATCTCATTACAGATGATTGTGAGCCACCATGTGGTTGCTGGGAATTGAACTCAGGACCTCTAGAAGAACAGGCAGTGTTCTTAACCGCTGAGCCATCTCTCCAGCCCAAAGCTAACATTTAAGCAAGCATAAAACAAAATATGAGATATTCTCCATATTTATATTACATTGTGATCTAGTATAGACAACTGGTTTGTCGTAATTACCAACTGTGTAACAGAGGTACTGCATATACATATCATATACACTCTCAGGTTTAGTCTTGAACATTGTCTTTGTGCAGAAATTGAGATTTAGGACTAGAGAGGTGTACTAAAGGGCAGGCTTGATGTTTTAACTCACAACTACCTGTCTCCAAAACAGCTACACTAATGTCATTTCTTGGAAGGAGACTAATTGTTGAAATGTGGTATCTGGGGGTTAGAGAGATGGCTCAATGATTAAGAACACTTGCTGCTTTCATAGGGAGTTGAGGTTTGGTTCCCAGGACCTACACTGTGGTTAATAATCAACTGTAACTTCAAGATCTGATACCTACTTTAGCCTCTGCAGGCACCAGGCACACATTTGGTGTAAATACGTACATGCCAGCAAACACATACACACAAAATGAAGGTAATCAAATTTGTAAAAAATAGTAAGATTCTGCTTTAGTTGGTTGAGATACTGACTAGTACCAAGCGTAGAAGGTTGGCAACAAATGTGTAAATCTAGCACTTAGGAATGGTCAGTAGAGAGGTTACCTTACCCAAGTTTGTGGATGAGATCCCCCAAGTAAGGACACAGGGACTAAAGGATCTGGTAATGAGCCATATGATTCCCAAAGTTCCACTACAGATAGAATAGAGAACCCATCTTACAAAGAGAATTAAGAAGGGGCCTGTATACTGTATGCATCACTGCCATCTGCGCAGTGAACTGAAAGACTGGCGTAGTAACTTCGTCATGGAAATCTTGACACTGATTTGTTACACAGCACTTTGTACACCTTTTCCACATCTGTGAAGTAAGATAATTACCTTTCAGTCTTTCAGACTAGCTAACAGTAAATATACAAAGATCACCAGAGTTCATAAAGTCCTGTGGTTTGTATAATAATGATGAAGTAGAATTATGGCCTGCCTTCACTACCAGCCTTTCTCTAGGATGTTATTTTAAAGTCACCGTCCCTACTTTTCTAACTTGTTTTTGTTATGTTCTGTAAAGAAGCTCAGTTAACTGTCTTGATGTTGGGTTATATGCTCTCTAGTGCTCTAGGTGGCCACAGGCACTGTCTTACTTTATATTTATCACAGAAAAAAAATGGAGAGTGAATATTCCCAATATGAAAAACTTGATCCAAAGTCTAGCAGTGCCAAACTTTATACTCAGAAGTATTCCTAACATGATATTGGACTTAGTCAACTAAAAATTTCCTTGTTTGGTTGTTGTTGTTGTTGTATGTTGTCTGGTGTGTGTGTGTGTGTGTGTGTGTGTGTGTGTGTGTGTGTGTGTGTGTGTGTGTTGTTGTTGTTGTTGTTGTTGTTGTTGTTGTTGTTGTTTGTTTTCTGTTCTTGAGACAGGGTCTCACTATGTAAACCATGCTGGCCTCAGACTCGGAGACCCACCTGCCTCTGCTGCTTCCATGAGAGTGCTATAATGAAAATCATATGCCACCATGCCCAGCTGATCCAGTACATGTTGATCATTTAGGGCAACTTGAAAGCCAATTCAATTTCTTAAACCACTTCCTTTCATCACATGGTCAAATATAGACTACACAGATTGTGTGAGTCTCAGGAATGCAATGGTTCGTGAGACCTGACTCTTGAATACAACTTAGTGATGATGGTACAACACCCCCTTCTGTTCTTACACTCTTTGAGGTCACCTGCTAAACACTGTCCCTGTATTATCCTCAGGCACTAAGAACACCAGTCACCCAGTTAAGAAAGTGAGGTTAGGAGCTGTCACAGAACTTGTCATGATTGGGAGAGCCAGAAAGTGGTAGACCTGGAGTTCAAGCCCAGATGGGATGCTGAGTTCCAAATGACATCTCAGATCTATGTCCTTCAGGCAGCAGTATCAGGGACAGAAAATTGCCAAATGATGTTCAATTTTAACTTAATAAGATTAAATTTATTTTGATTCAAGAAGAAGCTTTCTTCATTTTCAAAATTGATGGCAATTTCAAGAATTGAAGATACAGCTGAATGAATGAATTATCTAAAGAACATTGAAATTGGTCCATAAGAAGTGTGTATCAGAAAATATATTAGAGCTGGAACACATAGATGGAAGTGGTACTGGACAGGGAATCATACCATGTGATGTTGATTCTGATTATAATGGTAAATAATCTCTTGATTTTCAATAAGGTATTTTATAGTCTTCAGATCACTGTTTCTCATGCATGAAATAGAGCAGGATAGCAGTTTCATGGTGCCTATGGAATAGATAGATGTAAGAGATGAAGTGTATAGCCATACACTGAGCTCCTAAAGAACACTCTTCAGCTAAGACAGTTGTGATATGAAAACAATAAACCATAATCAGAGTAGTGTTTATCCTTGTATACCACAGTTCTCAGAAAATCTGGATGTCCTGTCATAGCCGTATTTGTAAGGAAAAAAAAAACTATCTCATGCACTGAATCCCATTCTAAACCCAGGATAAATCCATTTAGTAGGAAATATTTCATCTCCTTGCTAACATTCCTGTATACGACTAAAAAAATTGTTTGTATCAGAATACAACCTTCATTTGTTTAATTTTACTGTGCTCAACAGTGAATCATAACATTAAAGAAAATAGCATATCTGAATGATGACCTTGATTTCTTGATGCAGAGAAGTCAAACAGATTTCTTTTTCATAAAATTTTGGTAGAAATGCGTTATAAATATGAAATGCCAAGTCCCTGGAAATTAATTTGAACTTTACATTTTTTATAATGAAAGAGCAACCAAAAATCAATAAATTAAACAACTCAATATTAAAAGCCCATTTTTTTCTCTTGATCAAATATATTTGATTACCTTGGAGAGTAACTGAGGTATCATCTCACCAAAATCTGTAATATCAACATTATAATGTTTTTCTTAGAAGGAAAGTAAGTGTAGAGAACTTATCCATGGGGAAAGAAAAGTTGTGATTGCTTTTATTTACATAAAAAAGCATAATGAAGGCCTGTGAACTCTGCTGTTTCTGACAAGCTGAGTTCCACCGCCATGATGAGCATGGATGGTGAAAGAATCAACTCCTGAAGATTGTCCTCTGACCTCCATTCAGGTGATGTAGCATTCACAGCACACACACACACACACACACACACACACACACACACACACACACACATCCCCTAAATAAAAAAATAAATGCAGTGTTCAAAGTTAAAGCATAACAATAGGAATATATTATAATAAAGTTAGCCATAATCATAGAAAACCTCTGGGTAAATAAACAAGAATATGCAAATATAAGAATGTGTAAACCAATTTCATCGTTATTGTTGACCACATTTTCAAACAAACAATATTCCAAAAATCTAGTGCAGTTGTACGCTTGATACAAGCTCATTGTATCTCATGAGGTAGGCTTCACAAGTTGAAGGAACGAAGGAAGCATCAATCAAAATTCAAATGGATCAGACTTCTGAAAGTCAATGGGCAGTTCATTGGTTAGATCTACACAACTGGCTAGGGGTAAACAGATCTAACAATACACAATATTTATTCTTTCACAGGACGTCTTACCAAATTTGATGGGTTAAGTTCTTGTTAATAAGAGGCAGTAAAAGGTTTTTGCAGGATAAATTAGTATAATTAGGAAAATCTATATGTTTCAGTTTATTATTGAACCTACAACGGTGCTGAGTGAAAAACTTTGAAGCATTTCCATTTCCATGGGGCAAAAAACTCTATGTAGAAAAGTGAGGAGATCAAAATAAGCCTAACCTGTAGTCAAGCTGCATTTCTGCCTGTTCTCTGCAACTCATCTGGATAAATTATTCAATTTATCTGAATTTCATGAATAAAATCAGACTGCGGAATCATACCTAACCTCAAGCATACAAGGAAAGATGGCTTGCCTATGAGTTCCTTTTATTCATTCATCTTTACTTCCCTGACTGTGTGGTTTGTTAAACAAAAATATTTTTATGCATTTTATAGGGAAAAATGAAAACACATCTCTGTTAAGGAAATAATCTGAACAGTTTTGTAGAGCCAAGGTAGATTATACATGGAGACATTTGTAAAGCAGAATTGCAACAGTTTCCCCTCATAGGAAGCTCAGGCTTGGGTGTTTACAAAGACTCTATTTCTAAAAAAGCTGCTCATGATCCTTTGACCACTAACATTTAAAAAGATGTTTTATATATATATATCCCCAAAGTGCCACTAGAGAATTAAGAAGGGGCTTGTATACTATATGCACCACTTTTTCATATATATATATATATATATATATATATATATATGAAAAAGGTGTCTTTATATGATATGAAAAATACATTCCTTATGATATATTTTAAGTGGGTTTTATTCTTTCTGGGGTATGCAGGCATTTGAAGAATAGTGGGAGCCTAAATAAAGATATTTTACTGTCCTAATGTGCCAAGCTTTACAAACCTTGTCTCCTCTGCAGCAGTCTTTAAGAGACATATTCCAATATGTCAAATCATTCTTCAATATTGATGAGCATCGTATCCCTGCTGTGATCTTACTGGTACAGAATAATATATATGATGCTGTTATTTTAAATACATATTGAATTCTTACTTTATACCATGTATGTCACTAAATGTGTCAGATGCATATACTTTTTAGCATACCATTTTATTCAATTTTTATATGTAATCATCAGCTAACAAATCCAGTGTGGCAGCATGGTTTCGAAAGGACTTGGTTTCCAGAGCCAGGCCTCACAGACTTGAATGCAGACTCTGCTATTCATTAGTTCTGTGACCTAGAAAAGAAATCTAGCCTTCAGTTTCTTCAGTGGCAAATGTGACTTGAAGTTTTATCCTAAATAGCAACCAAGCTAGGTAGATTAAAAACTTAGGAAACAATACCTACCGTGTAGTAATTATCACATGAGTGTTGGTAGATACACTTAATTGTGCTATTGGTATCAGGTGCCCTTAGAGAGTAACTGGATAACTGAACAGAGACAGTATAACGCTGAGATAAATGTTGTTTGTTGGTGTCACTATTCCTGGAAAAACAGATATCTATTTGCCCTGATATGGCACTAATGGCACAATAAGGGATGGATTTTACCTAAATCTAGCTTGGTGGACAAATAAATTTGTTGGGGTTACTTATAGAGCATGGACTCCTCAAAAGCAGTTGCATCACCAAATACCACTTGAACCTTGGGTGAGGGTCCCAGAAAGATGTATTCTTGGGGATTTATAGGCAGCACATTGGGAATTCTCTTCCCCCAGCATTTATGTATTGCTTATATAACCTGGGGAAGAGGCCTTATGAGTCCTGTAGCTTTCTGAATTTCCTGAACCTTGTAAGTTTCATTTGTTTATTTAATCATATTGGCATCCCTCTGCCTCCATTTCAATTCAGAGGAAATAGCTACATGACATATGCTATTTAAAAATCAAACAAACAAACAAAGCATACTTAGCTCTGTGTGTTCATGCACATCTGTAATCTCAGTCTCTTGGGGGACAGAAACAGGAGAATTGCTAGTTCAAAAATAGCCCGGGCTGCATGACTATATTGTGGGATCCCAACTAAAAATAAATAATTTGAAAACCCAACAAATTAAATAACAAATTGAAGGAGAAAAGACTGTGGATCCAGTAGACTTGAGAGAGAAAGAAGCTGGATACTGTGGTCTAAGATGGGTCCCACTGTAAGGAGTCCTGAGGACAAACCTGAACAAAGTAAGGAAGTGATGGAGGAAGGCCTGGTGAGACAGACTGTCAGAAAGAGAAGCCCAGAGGAAAGACCCTGAGCTGAGACTAGGCTGTCATTCAGGTGCACTTAGAGAAGGCAAGCTGTTCAGTGTGCTGATGAAGACTGAGAAAGCAGGAGGAAGAGTCAGAGGAAGGCAGGAGAAGCTAAGGATGGTTTTGCAGGGACTGGTTAGAGAGTCACAGAGACACTCTGCTGCTGTTGATGCTGAGCCAAGGCCCGAGCTGTGGATGAGAGTATCTCCTAATCATGCCACTGCCCTTGTGAGCAGCATGATTTACTCATATTAAAACCACATCCATTTTTGTTTTTGTTCTATTTTGTCTTAATTCACAACATACTGATGGCTTACACGGAGCGTAATTTCAAACTGAAATTTCCAGATGTGTTTCTTATGGAGACTTGCTAACTTAGAGTAGTCTGTGTATACATGACTGATTCTTGGAGCTTTACATTTATCCTCAGAATGTTTCATCTTGTTCTTTTCAATCTTCTTTTTATTGATAATAAATAAATAAATAAATAAATAAATAAATAAATAATAAATTGATAAATACATCTTCTATCTTCATTCAGTTGGTAGACTAGAAGACAGACAGTTCATCCCGACGAATACAAATGACTGAATGCTAGCATGAGTCTGCTAAGTTACTGGTAAGGCAGACTTCTCCAACAACTTTGCACCAACTTTCAACTTAATTTGACACACAAGTTTTGAAGACATGTCTAAGGTCCCATATTATTCTCAGGAATTTCCAACCTTGTGAATTTTAAAGAGAAAATGGGAGATCAGCTATTAATATGGCATACATTTCTATGAACTTAAAATAAGATTGCTGGTCATCTCCCATATCAGTTCCATGGTGGTGATTTCTATCTTACTTCTATTAACAGCAACTACACTAGGACACAGCCCAGAACCCTCCTGAATACTTTTCTCTTTATGACATCAAACTGACACCTGGTGCTTTTTTTTTTGTTTGTTTGTTTTGTTTTGTTCCTATGTCTTATGTGTTCAGATTTTTCAAGACAGGAAGACAGGCTTTCTCTGTGTAGCCCTGGCTGCCCTGGAACTTGCCCTATAGACCAGATTGACCTCGAACTCAGAGATCTGCCTGTTCTGCCTCCTGTGTGCCAGAATTAAATGAGAGCCCCACCAGGCCTGGCTGACCATGGTGGGTTTTTTTGTTTGTTTGTTTGTTTGTTTGTTTGTTTGTTTGTTTTTTCTCTTTAGTGTACATCTGGTTATAGAGGTCTTTATTTTCCACTAGAGTTTATCATAGCTTTTATTGGATCTTAACAGATTTATACAGATCTTAGACACTGGAATCCTTGTTTTATATCTGACCATGATAAACATCTACCTGTTTCTCTTTTTCTACACAAGTATTTTTGTTGTTGTTGTTTGTTTGTTTGTTTGTTGTTTGTTTTTAGAGACAAGGTTTCTCTGTGTAGGACTTGCTGTACTGTATCTCACCCTGTATACTGGCCTTGAACTCAGAGATCCACCTGCCTCCGTCTCCCAAATGCTGGTATTAAAGGTGTGCACCACTACCATCCGGCTTCTACACATATATTTTAAAATCTTATTGTAGATAATTCTACATGGTCATATTGTTTGCCTATCTATTATTCTATTTCTTCAGTTATAAATCTTGTGTGTTTATGTTATGGGAATAAACACATTTTAGAATTTTTGTGCATGTACGACCATAGTCATGCCTAGTGGTGCACAGATGTAAACCAGTTTTGTTTCTAGAAATCTTAACATTTTTCAATTATATTTGTCATATTTTTAAGACATTGTTTCCTTAAGCAGTTTTAGGTTTATAGCAGAATTGAAAAGTACAAAGTTTCTCACATTTTCCTGCTCAGCCCATGCAGCCTCGCTTTCATTTGTATCTGCACCAACGTGGCACGTTTCTTAAAGCTGGTGAACCTACGATGAGATATCATCTCCCAAAGATCACATTAGGATTCACCACTGTCCCATGTGGTGACTGGGGAAAATGAGGCAGGGGAATTGCCTTGAATTTGAGGAAAGACTGAACTACATAATGTATTCAAAGCTCACCTGCACTACATAACAAGACCCTGCCTTAAAAACATATATACACTTGAAAAGAAGGAAGAAAGAAAGAAAAGAAAAAAGAAAGAGAGAGAGAGAGAGAGAGAGAGAGAGAGAGAGAGAGAGA
>CABHPR010084568.1:6475-19479 GCA_902168415.1 Peromyscus melanophrys | reverse complement strand
CCCCACCGTGTGTGTGTGTGTGTGTGTGTGTGTGTGTGTGTGTGTGTCTGTGTGTGTGTGTCTGTGTCTGTGTCTGTGTCTGTGTCTGTGTCTGTGTGTGTGTCTGGTAACCCCAGAGTGCAGAGCGGGGCATTGAATCCCCTGGAACTGGAACTGGGAGCCACCATATAGGTGGGAGCTGGGAATCTAACCTGAGTCCTCTGGGAGAACAGCCAGTGCTGTTAACCACTCACTGTACCGTTTTTTCCAGTCATGTTTCTTAACACCTTCTTCAGGGGACACCAAGCATGTCCTTACTGGCTCAGCTGACAACAGCTGTCGCCTCTGGGATTGTGAAACAGGTAAGCCTGCGCCATGCACTTTTCAGCAAGAGTTTACCAACTACAGTGTACCTGTCTAAGCAAACATGTTCGGGGGAACTGGAGATAGATGTTTTCTGGTCTACAGATTAGGAGACAACAAACAAAACAGCAAGGAAGTTAGCTGGGGACAGAAGCTTTACATTAAGATAATAAGCCATGTTCAAGGAAGGCAAGAGAGGGACAGTGGGCCTCCTGAGTGAGGAATGGGTGGCCTTGGAAGGTTTCTCAAGGTAACTGTGGTGAAAGCTGGGGCTTTTATGGGCAACAGAGTGCTTGGTCACTTTGGCACAAGCAAGAATGAAGGCAAGGGATGTCCAGGTAAAAGGCTAAGACAAGCTATGTGTGACGACACACACCTCATCCCAGCACTGGGAGGCTGAGGCAGGAGAATGGAAAATTTCGGGCTAGCTTGGGGTAGGGTGGATGAAACTAGAGTCTGAAGCCGGAACAGCCTTGACTATGGAAGTGAAGAACTTGGTTTCAGGTTCAGGGAGTGTGGAAGTTATTGCCATCACTCCTGATCCCAGCAGGTTCCAGTGGACACTCCCAATCCAGTGGTCACACAGGTGGCCCTGCTTAGACTAACTGAGTCACAAAACAGAACTAGAAGTCACAGACCTGGGAGATGGACTGATAGGGATGTAAGTGGTAGAGATAGGGACGCGAGGGAGAGTCATCAGAATCTATTATATACACATATGAAATCATCAGGCAACAAAATAAATAATTAAAATACAAAACTGCCAGGCAGTGGTGGCACACACCTTTGATCCCAGCCCTTTGAAGGTAGAGGCAGGCAGATCTCCAGGTTTGAGGCCAGCCTGGTCTATAAGGTGAGTTCCAGGACTACAGAGAGAAACTATCTGGAAAAACAAACAATAATATAAAACTCTGGTCTAGCTGGGCAGCAGCGGTGGTGCATGCCTTTAATCCCAGCACTCGGCAGGCAGAGGGAGGTGGATCTCTGTTGAGTTCGAGGCCAGCTGGTCTACAGAGCGAGATCTAGGACAGGCACCAAAACTATACGGAGAAACCTTGTCTTGAAAAAACCAGGAGGGAGAGAGGGGAAGGGGGGGAATAAAACTCGAGAACCTGTCTTAAAAAATAAAAGCAAAAATCACCAATTGTAGCACGAATCCTAATTGGTCTTTGTAATAAAAACCCAGAGTCAGATATCGGGGTGAAAGCTGAAAAATCAGAGAAGCAGAGCAGCCAGCCACTAGACAGACTTCTTACTCTAGGAATCCTCAGACTGAAAAAGGGACCTAGCTCCTGTGTCCACCCCACCTTATCACTTCCTCTTTCAGCCCAGCCATAACATTTCCTGTTTCCTTCCAAGTGCTGGGATTAAAGATGTGTGCCACCACTGCCTGGCCCCTGTGGTTAACTAGTGGCTGGCCCTACCCTCTGGTCTCCAAGCAAGCTTTATTTGTTAGAGCACAAACAAAATATCACCACAACCAATTATGATTATGTTATTCTGCAGCCTGGTCTACAGAGCGAGTTCCAGGACAGGCGCCAAAAAGCTACACAAGGAAACCCTGTCTCGAAAAACCAAAAAAAAAGTTATTCTGTTTGTTTATTTTGAGATTGATATGTTTTATGTATATGGATGTTTTGTCTGCAGGTATATCTGCACACCAAAAGAGGGAATCAGGTCCCATAGGACTATAGTTACAGACAGTTGTGAGCCGCAGTGTGAGTGCTGGGAATGAACTCAGAACCTCCAGAAGGACAGCCAGCACTCCCAACTCCTATGCCCTCTCTCCAGTCCAAGTTTTGGTGTTTGTTTTAATTTTACATGTATGTGTGTTTTGCCTTCGTGTATGTGTACCATGTCTGTGCATTGCCTATGGAAGCCAGAAGAAGGCATTGGATCTGCTGGGTCTGGAGTTAAAAGAGCTGTGAGCCACCTGTGGATCCTGGGAATTTAACCTGGGTCCACTGTAGGAACAGCTAGTCTAGATTTAAGTTCTTCAAAGAATTTGGTTTTGTTCTGTAAAACTTGGCACACTGAGCCATGCAGTGGTGGTACACTTCTTTAATCCCAGCACTCAGGAGGCAGAGGCAGGTGGATCTCTGAGTTCGAGGCCAGCCTGGTCTACAAAGTGAGTTCCAGGACAGTCAGGGCTACACAGAGAAACCCTGTCTCAAAAAACAAAAAGAATCAAACAAACAAAAAAAAACTTGGCACACTGAGGAGTTTGATGAACAGGGAAGAATAGTGGACTTGTGGGTTTGAACAAGGTCCAAGCAGTTGAAGAGCTGACAGCAAAGGGGAGGCCATTGTAGTATTCTGGCTGCTGGGTGGTTGCTGGTGTCTGCTTCTGTGCTGGCGCACACAGGAGAAATGGAGTCTAGAGAGGGAGACATAGCTGGGAACCCACCGCTGGTAGAGCCGAGTTCCTCTCAGGATTCAGGAGAAAGTGCTGGAGAATGGGACTGGAAAGACAGCTAGAGAGCAGCAGTGGGGAGGAGAGTTCTGGCCTGCAGGTGTCAGGGCAGGAACCCTGTGAGGCTGGGCAGGTGAGTGTGATAATGCCTTCCTGGGATAATGTTAGACCAGAGTAACCTAGACCCCGCCTCTCCCCAGGGAAGCAGCTGGCTCTACTGAAGACCAACTCAGCTGTACGGACCTGTGGCTTTGACTTTGGGGGCAACATCATCATGTTCTCCACAGACAAGCAGATGGGATACCAGTGTTTTGTGAGCTTCTTTGATCTACGAGATCCAAGCCAGATTGGTGAGGGCTAGGACCAGGGGGTCTGAGGTGGGGGATATGGCTTCAGATCCCAGGGCCTGACCTCTGCTGCTGTGCACAGACAGCAATGAGCCCTACATGAAGATCCCCTGCAATGACTCCAAGATCACCAGTGCTGTTTGGGGACCCCTGGGGGAGTGCATCATCGCAGGCCATGAGAGTGGAGAGCTCAACCAGTATAGTGCCAAGGTAAGGGGCCAAGTGTTACCAGATGACGTTAGGTGTCCAGAAGTGTGTTAACAGTAGTTACAAATAGGCATCTCCCTGTCACTAGAGAGTGCTAGACCCTGGATGAGTTTCCTAGGAAAACAAGGAGACTAGCTTACAAACAGCCAGTACATGAGTCATGCTGTATTTATGCCACGATAGAGATTTCAGCTAAATCCAGAGTGTACTCTTGGTACAGAGGAGGTGGCATGTACATGGAGTCGTGAAAAATAAGTCCAGTTTCCAAGGGTTAGAGAAGATGGCTCAGTGATTAACAACACTGGCTACTCTTACAGAAGACTTAAGTTCCAGCACCCACGTGGCAGCTCCCAACTGTTGTTAATTCCAGGTCCAGGGATCCAGAATACCTTCTGGCTCCTTGAGTACTGGACACGAACATGGTACACACACACACACACACACACACACACACACAAGCATGCGCGCATACACAAAATACTCATGACACATAAAATAAAAATGAATATATCTTTTAAAAAAAAAAAAGCTTCTAGCAGGAAGAATAGTTTTCCACAGGCAAAAGGAATATCAGGAACAAGATCTGAGAGTATAGCCCAGTGGAAGGGCACTTACCTAGCATGTATAAGGCCCTGAGTTCAATCCCCAGTGTAAGGAGTGGAGATACAGCAAAGCCCAGGACTGTGGTCCTCTGGAAAGTGGATTGGCATTAGAGAGTAAACATCTTTGAGTGTCAAAAGGTGAGGACCGATTCTTCTCTAGGCAGTGGCGTTATTTACAGTATTTGCCATTTGGAAGGTTCTGCAGCTACAGCTTGGAGCATGGAGCTGAACTAGTTGTTACGAACGAGGATGTGGAGTTAGACAGGCACACAATGCTTAGGAGTTAGAAGGGTGGAGTTAGACAGGCACACAATGCTTAGGAGTTAGAAGGGTGTGCACCTCTAGTTCCAGGTTCTTGGGAGGCTAAGGTAGAGTGATCCCTGAATACCAGGAATTGGAGATGTGATGATAAAAAGGAGGAGAAAAATCATATATTTACAGGTTGGGTGTGGTGGTCTAGACCGGTTAGCTAGCTGGGGACAGATGGGACCTGTGAAACAAGAGCATCAAAAGTTCCAGGCTTGAGGCAGGCTGAGGTGGCACACACCTGTAAGTCCAGTACTAGGGAAGCAGGAGCAGGAGGATCTGAGTTTCAGGTCTGCATAGCCAGTTCCAGGCCAGCCAGGCATGGTAGAACATCCCAAAACCGGAAAAAAGGTTTGAGGTGTGCCTGGGCTACAGAGTGAGTTCAGGGCTAGCCTTAGACAACCTCATGGAGAGAAATGGCTCTGTGGTTAGGAATACTTGCTGCTCTTGCAGAGGACCTGAGTTCCATTCCTAGTACCCACATCAGGCAGTTCACAACTGCCTGTTACTCCAATGCCAGGGGGAATCGATGTCCTCTGACCTGTGGCCACTGACACTTGCATACACAGGCAGATATCCATATACATGTTTTTTGTTTTTGTTTTGTTTTTTGTTTTTTGAGATAGAGTTTCTCTGTATAACCTTGACTGTCCTGGAATGCCCTCTATAGACCAGGCTGGTCTTGAACTCACAGAGATCCACTTGCCTCTGTCTCCCAAGTGCTGGGATTAAAGTCGTGTGCCACCACTGCTCAGTGATAGAGCACTTGGGGTCAGTCAGTCCCAAAAGTAGGGGGTGTGGTGGCATTAGATTGAGGAGGTAAGGAAGGGGTAAAATGGAAACTCTAGCTTGTCTCAGGTGTCTGGGGACTAGTGGCTTGGGGCTCCCACGAGTCAGTCTCCCTCTTGCTCCTCCAGTCTGGGGAGGTGTTGGTGAATGTTAAGGAGCACTCCCGGCAGATCAATGACATCCAGTTGTCTAGAGACATGACCATGTTTGTCACCGCATCCAAGGACAACACAGCCAAGGTGAGCCTGGGTAAGGGGTCCGGTGGAGCTCTCCCTGCCCTCCTGGTGCACATTCACCCAGTCTGACCTGCCCAAAAAGGTGCCCATCACAGATCCTGCCCGCCCTTTCTCTCTCCAGCTCTTTGACTCCACAAGTCTTGAACATCAGAAGACTTTCCGAACAGAACGTCCAGTCAACTCAGCTGCCCTCTCTCCCAACTATGACCACGTAAGAAGACCCCACTCAGGCTTCCTGCTTTTGGAGTGTTTCCCCCAACAATTAGGCTGTAAATGTTGGGGGAAATGGTGTCAGACAGAGAGGGGACTCCCGGCATTGTTATCGTGCTGATTGATTGGGTAGCCCAGGGAAGTGAGCAGGAGGCACCTGAAATGGCTGCTCATCCCTCCCTGAAGATCCTCCTCCTGTGAATGGGAGCTGTTGGCAGAGGACAAAGGGTGGTAATAAGTCCTGGTTGCACCTGAACTTCCTTTTCTTTAGGTGGTGCTGGGAGGTGGTCAGGAAGCCATGGATGTAACCACAACCTCCACCAGGATTGGCAAGTTTGAAGCCAGGTAAAGGGGAAGCAAGCTCTTCCACATTGAACCCGCATGGAGGATGCCTTTCAGAGTAACCACAAACCTCCTGAACACGAAGGATCATAGAGAGTGTGACAAATATCTCATATAGCAGATGAGGTCATGAACTCAGCTGGGCATATAGCTGGCTAAAGGACCCGCCTAGCACACCAGGTTGTGTCCCTGGCACTACCAGTGGGTGATGGCCCCAAGCCTGTAATACAGTTCCCGTCATTTGGGAAGTGGAGGACCAAGAGTTCAAGGTCATCCTTACCCTCAGCCAACTCCTAGCTCACGTGGGCTACACAGGACCCTGTCTCTAAACAAAAGAGATCATGAACTCTGAGGGCCTAGATGCTGTCTTTTTCTCTGTGCCTAGGATTTTCAACTGTTTAATGGGACAGGGGTAGTGTGTTCACCTCAGAAATTTGTGCAGATTAAGTAAATGAATTAATATTTAGTAAGCCTTAGAGCACTGCCCAGCACATGTAAGTGCTTGGTGTTTGCTATCTACTGAAGCAGACGTTTAGGTACTCTCCCTATAACTTCATTTTATTTCTTTCCTTTATCCTAACTTCTCTGCTTTATTAATTTTGTTACATAGAATACTGCCTCAACAGTCTTCATTTTGCAGAATGCTGCATCAAATGTTTCAGAAGGAGATAGAGACTAAATAACTGGTCTCCTACCCACCCTCTCCTCCAGGTTCTTCCATTTGGCTTTTGAAGAGGAGTTTGGAAGAGTCAAGGGCCACTTTGGACCTATCAACAGTGTTGCCTTTCATCCTGATGGCAAGAGGTATTCTCAGTGACCGGGGTTTGCCCATTTGCTATTTCTGGCTGCCTTAGCTTCCCCTCCAAGCAGCATCTGACCTTCCCTGTCCATCTCTTTCCAGCTACAGCAGCGGTGGTGAGGACGGTTATGTTCGCATCCATTACTTTGACCCACAGTACTTTGAGTTTGAGTTTGAGGCCTAAGAAGCTGGATCTCCATCCACACTGGGGAGGCTGCTCACCGAGGGTTTCAGACTCTGAGAAATAAATGAGTTTGTTAAAAATAGTTCCTGGTCAGACATTTTCACAGCCTGTCTGTCCTTCCTCTTCACAACCCCCGGCAGGCTGACAGTAAGGAATGCACTGTCCTTCAGGCTTTCTCTCTGCACATCGATCAACTCTGCATTGCTCTCGGCTAGCCTGGATAGCAGGCACTCCACCATTTTCATGCGGCCAGTGCTTAAGGAGGGGCTCAGGCTGATGTGGTCTGGGAACCTTCCCCCTTCCTTTTCTGTCTGATGGCTCAGGTGGGCAGGACCAGCAGGGAAAGGGCCTGAGGAGGCAGAAATGTAAGGAAGCCCTAGTGTGAGAAATCCACGAGAGTTTGCTGAAGGGGTATCAGGTATTTATTAATGTACTGAGGGAAGTACACTCAGGAGCACAGAACCGAATAAACAGCCGAAGTCCTCTGTTCTGTGCGGGAGAGAATGCACCTGGCTGTCCAATGTCTGATCATGCCTAGAAGAATGTGACCCTTCTCCCTTTCCTTTTAAGAGGTCATGCATGTAGGCAAGAAGCCCCACCTATTTCAGGCCATATTGCCAAAGATCATGGGTGGAGCAAATACCACTACATTTCCCCTTTTTGTCTAAATAAGAAGGTTCTAAACCTAATATAAACTATATACCAGCACTTGGGAGGCAGAGGCAGGCAGATCTCAGTGAGTTTGAGGCCAGCTTGGTCTACAGAGTGAGATCCAGGACAACTAGGACTGTCTGTCTTGAAAAACAAAAACAAAAAAAAGGTAAACATTATAGTATAGGGACAATGATCTCGAGGTTGTGACAATATACAAAAATGCCTTAATCAGAGAAGTAGAAATGTATACAGTGCAATATGACAGTATCCTTAGTGTATCAATATACAGAATGGCCTAAAGTAGAACATATGTACAGTATAGCAAATAGAATTTTACCTTTCTATCAATATACAAAATATTTCAAACAGGAATAGGAACATATGTACAATATGACAAATATAGTTTTGTGTTGTAAAAATATAAATTATCTTAAACAGGAATAGAAAAATAATTTTACATTTGTGTCAATATACAAGAATCCATCCCAATGCAATTATCTAAAGCTGAAAGTTACTGATTAGTTCACAAGTAGATACGATAATTTACCTTATTATCCTATCCTATCCCTCTTTTTTCTTATCCAAAAGAGAATCTTGAGTCTAAACCTTATTGTTCCACCCCCAACCCTATTTCAGCTTAAAACCAATCCCTAACATATGACAACAGTTATCCATAACCCTGAGAAAACAAAAGCTTTTGAGAGAGGGTTGTCATTTTCTTAAAATTGCTTCCTGCTGTCTAGGGGTGACAGTATCTCTATGGGATCCTTTAAGAAAACTAAAACAATGGTTAAGTCTCATAAGGACTAGCTATAACATTGGTAGCCAGTCTCAGAGAAATGGGTAAAAAAAAAAAAAAAAAAAAAATTACCTGAAGTTCTACCTATAGATGTGAGATGATGGATTATCTTAGCCACCTTGGAACTGTCCTGAACAGTTTGTAGTCCAGAGCCAACCTATGAGTGGTGTTTATTGGCTCAAGGGCATCATTCTGAACCAGGTAGATCACTGTTGTGGGGCCCCATCTTCCTTCTGGAGACTTCAGAGATTGCTGTTAGGGAAATTTAATGTTCACTGTGGAAAACTTAAACATTAATATCAAAATGAAAAGTTTAATTTTCTTAGGTTAACTATCTAAAGAAAGGTTCCAAAGAATCAAAGTATGGGGAGAAATAGAATTTTGACAATAGTCCCTAGATTTTTTATTTTTTTCTGTCTCACACTAGGTGGCTCTTCTCATATTAGACAGAATTTCTTAATTTTTCTTTTTTTTCTTTTTTTTAAAGATTTATTTATTTGTTTGTTTGTTTGTTTGTTTGTTGTGTGTGCAGTGCTCTGCCTGAATGTAACCCTGCAGGCCAGAAGAGGGCACCAGATCTCATTACAGATGGTTGTGAGCCACCATGTGGTTGCTGGGAATTGAACTCAGAACCTCTGGAAGAACAGCCAGTACTCTTAACCACTGAGCCATCTCTCCAGCCCTAATTTTTCTTTTTTTAAACAACATGCTTGAGTTTAGAAAAGGAGAGAGCCAGACTCCAACTCCAAAGCAACCTGTGATTTATAATTGAGTCAGGACTACAACCTTTCTAGAAGTAAAGAGATATTGATGTTTAGGTAGTGAGATTACCCTGTAGAGAGTATTGGTACCAATAGGTCCAATTATACTTTGCTTGTAAATTTTTTTCTGGATAGCCTTTCCTTCTGCTTTAGACATCTAGATATCCAAGGCCCTTTGACTTTTTTTTTTTTTTTTTTTAAGATTTATTATGTATAGTGTTCTGCCTGCAGGCCGGAAGAGGGCACCAGATCCCATTATAGATGGTTGGGAACCACCATGTGGTTGCTGGGAATTGAACTCAGGACCTCTGGAAGAACAGCCAGTGCTCTTAACCACTGAGCTATCTCTCCAGACCACCTTTTGACTTCTTGAAGATGGATATTTCTATTATCCTGTAAAGACAAAAACAAAACCCTGCCCTGACCCTTGTTTGATTAGTTTTCCTTACAACTTGTAGAACTGTCACATGGGTGGATGAGCTGTCATTTCTCCTCATCAAGGGGTTTCTCCTGCTCGAATCAAATCTTTATTAATTTTGATGGTATCCATAGTTTTTTTGTCCTGTGGAAATAAAAGTGAAACCTCTTCCCCAACATAACACATATCCTGGTTTCCATTCTGAGGTCAACACATCTTTGAAGTAGACAGGCTGATTTAGCGCAGTAGTTTTTCCTACAGTTCAGTGTCTCTGCAGCTGTTCCTTTCTCATCAGCATTAAGAAAATTCAAGGTTAATAAGGCATTATGCAATCTATCTTTGGGATTTGTTTCCCCTTTCTGTTTATAAAACATTTAAAGTGTGATTAGATCTTTCTACAACTACTTGTCCTGTAGAATTGGGTTGTGTACCTGTAATATGCTTTATATTATGTAAAAACTTTCATTTTACTGGACACATGCTGGAGCATTGTCAGTCTTCATTTGTATACGTATAGCAGTTATGGCCATGACTTCTAATAGGTGTGTAATTACAGAATCAGCCTTTTTAGAACTGAAAGCAGTTGCCCATTGAAATCCTGAAAACATACTTATTGTATATGGCGTACATATTTTAACTTTCCAAATTCTGCAAAATGAAACACATCCATCTGCCAATTTTCATTTCTTTGTATACCTTTAGGATCACTTCCTGCAGGTTGTGGAGTTTGGTTATAGAGGGAACAAGTGGGACTTTTTTTTACAATTTCCTTGGCTTATTGCCAAGTGATGATAAAGTCCTTTTTTAAATCTTTGCTAATGACATGGTGTTTCTTATGAAATTCTGAGGCCTCTAGCACATTTCCTATTAATAACTGATCAATCTCATCATTACCTTGTGCTAGAGGTCCTGGCAGACCCATATGGGAGCTGATGTGTGTTTTATATATATAGGATTATCCCTATTTCTGGTAATTTCCTGTAGTTGTATAAATAGCAAAGTTAATTCTGTTTTATCAGAAATAAATTCAGCAGTTTCAATATGTAAAACAACTCTGCATATTGAGTCAGTAACTATATTGAGAGGTTCTGTAAAGTCCACTAGTACCATAAGAATGGCATACAATTCTGACTTTTGTACAGAACTATAAGGGCTTTGTACAACTTTACTTAAATCTCCTGATTTATATCCTGCCTTTCCTGATTTATTTGCATCAGTATAGAATGTGGGGACTCCAGAGATTGGTTTTCTATATACAATGTGAGGAAGGACCCAACTGGTTCTTTTTATCAATTTTATTCTCTCACTTTTGGGATAGCGGTTGTTAATCTCTCCCAAAAAGTTACTGCAGGCTCTTTGCCAATATTCATTATCATTCCATAAAGAGAAAATTTCATTATTAAAGGTACTACAATTTCTGCTGGGACCATTCCTGTCAATTGACTAAGTCTTAATTTTCCTTTTAAAGTCAGATCAGAAATATTTTCCACATATGTTTTTAATTTCTTACTGTTTGTGTGGTAGAAATATCCATCCCAATATAATATCTTTCCTCTGCATTAAAATCCCTGCAGGGGATTGTCTAGAAGGTAATATAACCAGAATGTAGCTAAGCTCTGGATCCACAAGACCCACTCCTGTATTTTCTTTTCCACTAGAGCCAATTCCTTCTCAGCTTCAGCTGATAATTCTCTTGGACTATTTAAGTCCTTGTGCCCATTTAGGGTATTGGAAAAAAAATTTTTTTTTTTAAGATTTACTTATTTATTATACAGTGTTCTGTCTGGGTGTATGCCTGCACACCAGAAGAGGGCACCAGATCCCATTACAGATGTTTGTGAGCCACCATGTGGTTGCTGGGAATTGAATTCAGGACCTCTGGAAGAGCAGCCAGTGCTCTTAACCTCTGAGCCGTCTCTCCAGCCCGGTATTGGACAAATTTACTAGTTCATCTTTAGTTATCCTAATAGTAGGCTGTAAATTGGAAATGTCTCCTAACAATCTTTGAAAATCATTAAGAGTCCACAATTGGGGGCTGGAGAGATGGTGCAGCGGTTAAGAGCACTTGCTGTTCTTCCAGAGGACCTGGGTTCAATTCCCAGCACCCACATGGCAGTTTATGACTGTCTGTAACTCCAAGATCTGACACCCTCACACAAACATACATGCAGGCAAAACACCAATGCACATAAAGTAAAAATAAATTTAAAAGTAAATGTAATTTAAAAAAAAAAGTCCACAATCAATCTCTCCTGATTTGTACCTTTTGGGGTCTAATTTTTTTGTAGACCTGTCTTAAGTAATTAATAGAATCTCATCTTTGTATTTTTTCAGGAGCAATTTGTAATTACCTCTTTGAACATGTTTTCTAAATGCAGATTGCTCTTCAAAAGCAATATTCTATCTGATAATTTTTCTTTTTTAATATTTATTTATTATGTATAGTGTTCTGTCTGCATTTATGCCTGTAGGCCAGAAGAGGGCACCACATCTCATTATAGATGGTTGTGAGTCACCATGTGTTTGCTGGGAATTGAACTCAGAACCTTTGGAAGAGCAGCCAGTGCTCTTAACCTCTGGGCCATCTCTCTAGCTCCCTACCTGATAATTTTTCATATCCATTTTCTATAAAATTAATTTTGCCAGTCAACTTATCATTAGCAGATTCTATGGAATGAATTGGGTTTCATAATTTATCATGATCAGATTCCAAGGAATGAACATGGTCAGTTAATTTCTCATTACCACTTTGCAAAGTCTGTATCAATCTAATTAATATTTCATACTGGGCACTGTTATCAAACCATTTTAAGGACATGATATAAATTATCATTACTAACAGTGACTACAGCTAAGAATGTATACGTCCCAGGTAGGTCATATATGTCTTCTAAAATTCCATCCATAGTAGAAACAATGGATTTTTAAATTCTTGAAGGGTTATATTATCTGCCATTGGCGTGAAAGAGACTAAAAAAAATGTAACGAAGAAAATTTTAACTAATTATTTTATCAGTTTAAGGTATAAAGTTATCAAGTAATTTACCTCAGATAAGATCCTTGGGAGCGGGGGCTGGAGTTAGGAGCACTGACTGCTCTTCCAGAGGGCCCAGGCTCAATTCCCAGCACCCACATGGCAGCTCACAACTGTCTGTAACTACAGTTCCCGGAGATCTGACACCTTCACACCATTGTGCATAAAATAAAGTTAAATAATTTTTTGTTTTGGTTTGGTTTTTTGAGACAGGGTTTCTCTGTGTATCTTTGCGCCTTTCCTGGAACTCGCTTTGTAGACCAGGCTGGCCTCGAACTCACAGAGATCCGCCTGCCTCTGCCTCCCAGTGCTGGGATTAAAGGCGTGCGCCACCACCGCCCGCCTAAAATAAATTATTTAAAAAATAAAAAATAAAAAAAATAAAAAAAGATCCTTGGGAGCTTGTAGGCAGATACAGATGGCTGGCTTCTGATTATAGGATGTAATGACGATGTTCCTCCAGCAGGTGTCGGACCAAAGCAGGTTCTCGGACACTGAAGCTTGCCCTGCGCGGGTGTCTGACCTGTGAGCTTAAGCAGGGTTGAGAGGGCAGCCATACCG
>CABHPR010084563.1:5415-16320 GCA_902168415.1 Peromyscus melanophrys | reverse complement strand
AGAGAGAGAGAGAGAGAGAGAGAGAGAGAGAGAGAGAGAGAGAGAGAGAGACCAATCTGGCTGGCAGGTGGGAAAGCTAAACCCAGTACAAATGACTGTTTATATTGGTACTGCCTGGGCACCAGAAGAGACATGGGGACTCTGGATGTACATGTGATTCCTCCCAGATACTCAAACACTTTCATCATTCAGAAGTTCCCCCACAGGGGTAATGAATCCCAGAACCCATTGGCCCTAACCTAATACTGAACACTAATGAAAATGGGGGAGAGGCTTTAGGCCCTACCAAGCCTCTACAAGGAGGAAGTAAAGTGAACCAGGCTCCAGTCCCTAGCCAGCCCAACAAACAGAGCTCTGGAGCCCTTCTCTCTAAAGTATGTTTACGATCTTTAAGATCTCACGGAGGACTGTTGGCTGTGTCTTGACCCCAGACCCCCCTATTATATTGAAATAGGCTACACAGCATAAATGGGTGTCAAGAAATAGCATATCAGAAATTTCTCTGTCACTCAAAATTTCCATAATCAGCTCTGCTTTGGGAGAAAAGAAGTCAAAATTACCGTTGGCGGCATAGAGAGTTAAGAGCCTTGCTTCTACTGGCACACTTATACATACAACACTCCCAGTACCAAAGACATTGTAACTAAACTCTTAACTGCAACAGGACCCCAGAAACTCCACACTTTTCTTAGTACCACCCCAGGGTTCTTGGTGGCCAAGATTTAGCTACACTAGAAAAATCCATGGACCATCTCACCTCCTCTCTTGACTACTTGGAGGAGGTGGTTCTATAGAACAAGTGAGGATTAGCCCTTCTCTTCTTGCAATAAGGAGGACTTTGTATAGCCCTGGGGGAACTATGATGCTTCTATGCTAATCACACAGGATTGATCAGAGACAATCTGAGTTTAGTTAGACAAAGATTATGGCAAAGAGTACAAACCCAATCAGCTACAGGGATCGGTTCTGAATCCCTTTTCAACTGGACACCATGGATTACTATGCTGATAACAGGAATAGTGGGGCCTTTAGTTATAATTCTAGTAATCATGGTATGTGCACCCTCCCTGCTAAACTCTCTCCTACTTCATTCAAAAGATGATAAATGCAGTTAAGTTCCTAGTCTGAGGGGCACAGTATGACCCCTTACCTCTAACATCAATGATTTGATGACCCACTAAAATATTCAAATCCTAGTTAGCAGCATGAGCTCCATTTTGACCAGGTCATTCTGACTGAGTTGATAACCACAATTTCCTGAGGCACAGGTGTCTATAATAAGGCTATACCACAAACATTCCACTCCCTTCCTATTGGTTGGCACCAGCACTGGAGCCAAACCATAAACCACAAGAATCCTTGATAGGCTGAGAGTGTACCACCATGGAAAATCCCCCAATCGGTTCTCCCTGTATTACATTATGATTAGATGGGATTCAGGAACTCTCTCTTTCTGGTTTTCTTCTTTAAAACTGACTGCTGCCTCCACCTCAGGGATGTGGTCTGGATCCTGAAACCTGCCACCTCCCTCATTTATCAGTTTTTAAAATAAATGTTTGAACTGTTCCAACCCTGTCTTTATGGTAGATTATTCTCAGATTCTTGGACCCTCACAGTATGGGGCTAGAGAAAAGTGATGGACAAGGAGACATGTGATGATATTATCTTATAGGACTCAGTTGTCTTTTAAAGCCAGTTTGAAGCCCAAACTGATGAATTATAAGTTTGGTTTAGGAAGCCATCTTTGAAACATAGAGGGACAGTCATACTGATGGTTAAAGTGGTTGTTCAGCTTTAACTCTAGTGTTAAGTGGGCGCACTGTCTCTAATGAATAAGCAGGACACATCCCATATGGTAATTGTAGTGGCATTCCTGCTGACCTGCACCTGGCCTGGCCTGAGTAGTACCTAGCCCTAATCCATCTTTTGTCTAGCAGATACCTTTTGTTTCCCTTGTTGCCCTCTATGTGAATCCTGTCTCAGAGTTTCCCAAGGATACAAAGGCCCATGCAAAACTTGATTCAGGAAACCAGGAAAACCCTGGTACCTGACAAATCCAGGAATTGCACTTGGCATTGTATTGTTGGGAGGCCCTTTCAGGTTGTTTTGAGCATATGAAAATTAACTGGCTAAACTGTATTGGAGAGAAATAAAACTGCCCTAGGCGAAGGGTTAGTGCTTCAGTCCTTCCAGGCTGAAACACCTGCAACCATGAAAAGCTAGATTCATTCTTAAGATGTCTCTGTGTCTTCATTCCATGTATCCACGTGAACCCATACAGACGTGTAGCAATTCACACAGCTACAGATAATCTGCATGTATGTGATGTTGAAGTAGCACATGGCTGGAATGCAAACAGTAAGACCCTCTTACAGTGATGTTTGGGGATCATATTGTACTCTGAAGTAGGTGAACAGCTTCCCAGAACACACATATAACCTTGGTTACCTGAACCCCCTTCGCGGGTTTCTCATAGTACTTTTTCTTCAACTCATGTATCTTCTGGATAAAAAGATGGTATCCTCCTGGTTTGTAATAAACTCCCTGCTTCACATCTTCTTCTAGTGGACTGAAAACATCCTAAAGCAGAGCTGAGCAGCGATCTGAGGATGCCTGTTCATTCTTCTTAAGGAGTTCCTCTAGCTTTGTTTCTAACTTAGTCTTTGTTGTAAACATAAAAAGAAAAGAATTAAGAAAAAAAAGAAGCCCAAATTTAGAATCTCTGCGAGCTTTTCTCAAAACAAAAGCAAACACAACACCCCCCCCAAAAAAAAAAAAAAACCAAAGGAAAATTTACAGTCACTGACTAAAACTGCATCCTTCCTCTGATGCCAGCTTTTTACTGATATCATCCTTGCTCCATGGCAGTGAAGTTCAGAGCAGAGTAATCTGATTTTTCAGACTGGGCCAGAGACAACACATGGAATACACATGGCTCAATGTTAATTTGTTTCTGATTGCTTAAACTTAATTTTTTCTTCGCTATTGGTTTGAATATTGAATCAGTCTACTGACACTGGGCATGCACCTTGATCAGACACACTAACTATTTTTCTGTTCATAATTCAATGAAGGGGAATGTTACAAGCTTACTGTGAGAGATATTTTAAAGATTAGAGTCTATAATAATCCATTTTTGTCCTATTTAGCATGATTATCAAAAGATAGCTGTTACTACTTTAAATTCAAGTAACAGCTACATGCCTCAAACACTGAATTCATTTTCTCATAGCATTTTGTCTTCTAAAATCTACTTCCACATAAACTTGAGGGAAAAATTACCTCTAATTGTGTTAGGAATACTTGATTAATGTCTTTGAAGGAATTTTCCATGAAGATCCTGGTAGCTTCTTTCTCTATGGCCCTGTGCAGGTCCAGCAGCTCCTGGAGAGTCTCTGTGGGCAGTTGCAACTTCTGGCTCATCTGCTGGTTGTAGTGGGCAATGGCCTTTTGCACTGCAGCTGCATTCTCTGTCTGGGACAAAGCCAGGACAGCATTCTCCACGCAGGGCAGACAGCCACTGCTGATGGTATTCACATAGGTTATCACCAAACTCTCTAGTCCTACAACCAAGAAACAGATGACAATATTCACTACAGATGGATGAAGCAAACACTACTCTTTGTAATTCTGGATATGTCAATCATTGATGCCTTAAAGCATCAGTGTCCTTAGCATTATTTGGAAGAATGACAGACAGAAGCATCTCAGCCTCTACTGTACATTGTTGGGATTAGACTTTCCTCTATACAAAGATCCTCTCATGAGGTATGTGAGAACCCAGAGGCTAAGAATGTTGGATGGAGATTACCTGGGCCTATGTCTGTGGAATGTTGGTGTCCATTTTAATGCTAGCACCATGAGAACAAGATTCATACCTCTCTCAAGCTTGTCTATGTCACCAGCCCTGTCAATAGGAAGCATTTCATTAAATTTAGTAATAAAGCATGGAGTCCCAGTTAGAAAATCTCCATCAGATTGATTAGAATAAATCGCTTTGCTGAAGAGAACTTTCTGTATGTATTAATGTGACAATGCTTACCTCTGTGTGGATTTTACAGTACTTACATTTAAATTTTAAGATCCATACTTGTCTATTTGCTGTCAGGTGAGTGTAGGTCAAATTTGCTAGAGTAATTTTAAAGGTTTTTTTTGTTGTTTGTTTGTTTGTTTGTTTGTTTTTTAAGGCCTTTTCTCTATTCCCAACAAGGAAATGTCATAGATAAAATCTACTATAAATGCTAGTACTATCAGTGGTGACAGGTCTACATTTCTTCAGAGCTGAAGCAGGTCATTGCTATCACATGATGCTGTGGCCTAAACAGTGAGCAGAAGGACTGGAAGGGACTCACGTGGTCCATTGACCTTGATGCCTCCTGAAAGCGTTTTAACCTTGGAACAGCTGAACACGTAGGAACAGAAATCTGCCACTTGTTCCACGAAGTCTGAGTCCAGGTCTTGATCCTGCAGGGATGCAAGGTGGCCAAGCTGCCTCCCATTTACTGGCCGCTCAAAAACAAAGCATTTCTTTTTTGGAAAGAACTTCTGGATACAGAGTCGAGGCAGATTTAATTCCTTTTCTTTATCTTTTGGGGCACTACCTAGATGGAACAAAAACAGAATTTTCAGCTAGGACATGAAAGGTGAGTATACATTTTTAAATTTGATTATGGGAGCTTTTGTAATGCTGGCATGTTGGAAGCTGAGGTGAGAGTATTATAAATTGAGGCCAGCCTGGGTCCGATAGTGAGACCCTGAAAACATAAAACAAAAAGAACAGAAAGGTAGGGATGGTGTTCACTTTCAGGATTTTCAGTCTTCTAAAATGTTTTATAAAGTTCTGTTAGGTTCGCAGGAAAGGGAGCTTCATTCTAAGTACTCAGCCCCCATACTATAGCTGGACTGTGTGCATAGACAATATGCAAACCCACATGGACAGCATCATTTCATTTCCAGCACACCAGCTGTGTGGGGGCCACACTGTTCCAACAGTTGTGCTAGGATACTGGTAACACTTAACCTATGTTTTTCAAATGTCTGTTCATCTGTACCATATTCTCTGTTTCAATAGAGAAACAAGCCTGAAGGAGAGAGATCAATTAATCACTGGAAAGAGAAAGGTGAAAGACAAATAAATTTGTTCTTAGTACAAAAGAGAAAATGTTGATTCAATCTATGAAGTCATATATTAAGCACTATTTTCAGAAATCACTAGCTAGAAGAAATAGAAACTATAGGTGTAAGAAAATTATACAGAGAAAATCTGAATTCTTCATACTAATCACATCCTCATTTAGCAGTTGTAGGTCTATTACTATGTATAAGCTTCAGGGAATTCTCTAGGTATTCATCTGCAGAGATGGGTTTCCCATTTACTTTCAGCTCAAGAGAGAAGTCCCTCAGAGCCCACACAAAGTCTGGGAAAAATCTCACAAATTCTTCTGAGTCCTCCACCTCATCCTGGTCAGGCAAGGATCTTGTTCTGATTCTGTCTGTCAGCTCTGTCACATAGCTGAACAGCTAATTAAGGAAAGCCCCTGAAACAACTGTAGGAACAACCAAAGCCCCAGGGTCCTATATGAGTTCTACATATTCCTGAGCCCTAGCCTCAAACTTTCATTTGCCTTGTTCTTAACCTCAGTGTGAATACTGTAGCTACATAGATGTGGGTTATTTTCTTGTTTTGTTTTATGCTTTATTAACCAAGAGCCAGAATCATGGAGCTGGTTCACAAGGGTAGGTCACCCCACTCGCGCTGGTATTCTGAACCTCAGAAAGGATACTGCAGCTGGTCCAGGGCCTGCTGGTTGATGGTTCCCATACTGTTGTACACAAAGGTGCTGCTCAGAAGTACAGCCAGGGCAAAGATCCAGCAGTCATTCTGGTTGTTGCCCTGGGAATCAGAAAACACATGGGTCAGGAGTATGTTCTGTTCTTATGCCACTTTCCAAATCAGCAGTGGTAAAATATACTCAATTAGAGGGGATTTTAGCCTTAAAAAAAACACTTTGGGGACCTATGCAAGGACACAATAAAACAAAAGAAACAACAATAAACCTACAGGTGCTGTCCTGTTTGTGGATTCAGTTGTGATGATTCTCATGGTGCTGCTTGGTCTGTTGTTAGTGTTTCAACACTGTGGACTACCACCCTGCTGTCTACCACCCTGCTATTCTATAATCCAGTCTTTGACAAGTTCCCTCATTTTTGTGGACTAAACATGACACATGTTATATAATAAATGTGAAAATGATGCTATAAAAAAATTCAAACTCTTGTTGAAAAAAGACATTTCCAGTGAGAAAGCTTGGTATGAAAAATAGCTTGCTGCCTAGCCTCAGAGCCTGATGTCAATGCCTAGAAGCCACATGGTGGAAAAGAGAACTGACCACACATGTTGTCCAATGACTCCACATGTGCATTGTAGCACATGCACCAGGACACATGCCACACACACACAGGGATACAATCACACTAAATAAATAAATAAATGAATAAATAAATAAATAAATAAATAAATAAATATATGAATGAATAAATAAATAAATAAATAAATAAATAATAGATAGATAAATAAATAAGGACTTAAAGCAGCATAGAGGACAGTGAAGAATATCAGAAAGGAGTGACTGAATTCCAAGTTGAGTCCTCAGTCCTTACCTTCTCCACATCCCCCAGGCCCTCTGTGTCCAGCAGAACTAGGGTGTTTCCTGGCTTCTGGGGATGAGGGACACACCACATCCAGATCCCCTTGGTGTGAGACTGCACTGTGGAGCCCAGAGAGAAGCCTGAAAAGCACAGAGGAAATGAGGGATTAGATGTATAGGACAAGGGCTTCATGAAAGTGATAATAAAATTAGCATAATCAAAGAGAAAACATGCTTAAGTGGTTAAGGTGCCTGGAGCTCTTCCAGAGGACCAGAGTTTGATTCTCAGCTTCAGTGTAGCAGCTCACATCTGTCTATAACACCAGTTTCAGGAAACCTTATGTTCCTTTGTAATATCTGTGAATGCCAGGCATGTATGTGGAACAAAGACAAAATACTTGTACAACTAAAATTAAAGTAAATAAATCTCTTTTGAAAAATCAGCACAATCAAGTCAGGAGAATGAACTGAAACCAAAGCTAGTGCTGATCTCACAGTCAGAGACATAACAGAAACTCAGTTTTCAGAGATGCAGAATGCAATGGTCTTCCAGGCTTGCATCAAGGTTCCACAGAAAACATGCAGCAGGGTCAGTCTCTCATGTGCAGCTCCTGAGCTTGCTGTGTGAGGCTGTGGGGTGAAGCTGAAGTAACAATGGAGACTCAGGAAGTTAGGGATGCCAGGCCTGGAATGTCCACTGAGGAAAGCTGCAGTCAATGAGTGGACCTAAACCCTAGGGGGAACTCTTGTGTCCTGTAAACAGCAGGAACCAGGAGGCAGGGTCTGCAAGCTGCTGTGCTCTAGAGAAGGCCACCACATGCCATATATGCTACACATTGAGCTACAGGGTTAGGTTTGTCCTTCTGGGTTCAGTCTTGCTATGGTGTGTCCTGTCCTTCCTGTCCCCCTGAACACTGCAAATGGGGATGTTTATTCTGTGACACTGTAAATTACAGGTTTTCTCGAGTCTCAGATGTCATGGTGGACTTTTACACACTGTTATGCTGCAGGCCACAGGAATATATCATAAGAACTCAGCTGGTTATGGCAAAGTCACTACCTGGAGGAATCAGGGAATTCCTCCAGGGGAAGCCAAATCCCAAGGAGTTTTTGGTGTTACTTGGCTTGTTATATATCAGCTGTATTCTGTTATGAAAATCATGTGTGCCTTCATAGTTTTCCCAATTGACTTCTCCCTAAGAAGGGCTAACAGTGTGGACTGACCACTCTCTGGACATACACATTCCAGGTATTTGGAGAACAGCCTCAGGAAAGGCTTCCTTTGGAATCAGATATCTCCCTTGGCCACTTTCAAGGACTAGCAGTAATAACAGTCCACATGCAATTCTCCGGATTTATGGTAAATTCCACAAGGAGACACTACCCAGGTCAGGTGGACGTTAAGTAATAGCTTTACACAATTTAGCTCAGACCCTCCTTTCTTACAGCCTTACTAACTTTATAGAGTGCTAACTCCTTACTTAACCACTTCTGGGAATATCTAGATAGCCTTCTGCACTGACAGCTATGCTCAGCCAGAACCCCAGTTCAAGCCTCCCTGTAATTATCACCATTGGCAGCATCCGGCCAGGTCCATCCCCAGATGGAGGAAAGTACGTTATTAGAGATACCTCCGTACTTTCTAAGAACAGACTTAAGCATCCAGGCTACCCATTTGAGAAGGCCTGGCGGATGTGCCAATTAAGCTTTACTTCCTGCTTTCCCAAACCTTACCTCTAGTTCCAGATCTCCCTTTAACTATCACCAGAGGCATCTAGCTATACACAGGCTGCCTAGCGACTGAGCACACTTTCCCCCACCCTGCAGAAAAATGGCAGATAGCTTAGACAGATAGGAGCCACAGGAAAAAAGAAGACAGTTTTATTTTCTCCCTTTGACCTAGCAACTTATAGATTCTTAACATTTTCTACCAATCACATTTAAGACTATAGTTGAGCACATAAGAGCCCTCTTCTTAGATATTACCTGAATTTAGCCTTTAGTTAATTCATTTCCCCATTGATCACTTCCCTTTGGGGTTGCAAATGATAATTAACAGTTATTGCCTCTCAATGTGATTCTTATCACCCCTCTGTTTGACCCTGGAAGCCTGGCTTTATATACCAGGACTTCCAGGGCATGAGAGAGGGAGAAGAGAAAAGAGAATGGAAGAACTAGATGGGTAAGAACTTGAGAGGAACAAACTGAGATGGGGAAGAACTAGGTTGTAGGGCTAGAAGAGAGTACCAGAGGAATGAGATGGAAGATGAGGAAGAGTCAGATGGGGAAGTACTAGCTGGGTAAGAACAAGATGAAAAGAACCTAGATGAGGCAGAGTTAAGACGAGAGAATTAAGAAAGAACTTAGAGGAAGCAATAGATAAATATAGAGAGAAATCAGGCAAGAAAGGAGCTAGAGCCGGGCGGTGGTGGCGCATGCCTTTAATCCCAGCACTCGGGAGGCAGAGCCAGGTGGATCTCTGTGAGTTCGAGGCCAGCCTGGGCTACCAAGTGAGTTCCAGGAAAGGTGCAAAGCTACACAGAGAAACCCTGTCTCAAAAAAACAACAAACAATAAAAAAAAAAAGAAAAAGAAAGAAAGAAAGGAGCTAGACATGAGAACAGAACTGAAGCTGTGTATAAAGGATGTTATGCCAGAGGAATTAAAGCAAATGGACTATAGAGCTCGGTGTGCTAAGATTCTATTTCCTGAAAATAGTCCTCGCCGTTAGTAGTTCTCTCTCCTGAGCCCCTGGGATGTATAATATTAAGGCTGGTCCTTCTAATATCATACAAGACTGTTAGAACTATAAGACTATGGGGATTTTGTGCTGGTCCAACTGCATTTTGGGGCCTAGAGCAGAATGTTATGGTTTGAATATAAACTTTCATCACAGGCCCATGTATTTGAACACTTGGTCCCCAGTTAGTGGCACTGTATTGGGACATATGAAAGCATTAGGAGGTAGGACCTGGCTGGCAGAGGGCAGGCCTTTGAAAGTTATTGCTGGCCTTGTTTGTGGCCCTCTGCTCTCTGCTTCCTGGTCAACTATGATGTAAACCAGCCACAAGCTCCTTCCACTACACATACAGCTACAAAATCCTATCTCCCTGCCATAGTGGACTAATATCACCAGAACTGTGAGCAAAGTAATTCCTCCTTCCTTACATGGCTGCTGTCAGTCATTTGATCAATGATGAGACTAATACAACCTAGAAAACCTGAAAGCCTGGACTCAGACTGGTGCTTCTATAGTCATCTTCATGTCAGCATCATTCAGAGTACTCAGCTGTCTTGTCTACAGTTGAACAGATGAGGCAATGTTAGACATATTTTGTCACTGGACCTTAAAATGGTAGAAAAATTTGAAACACTTCTCAGAGTGACAAATCTTGAAGGTCTCATATAGTGGTATTTTATTTGTACTGAAATGTGATTTTATTTGTATGTTAATAAATAAAGTTGCCTAGGGGTCAGAGCTATTAGCAAGCCATAGCAAAAGCCGGTTGTGGTGGTGCACGCCAGTAGGATTTGCTGAAGGAGGCGCACGCCTTTAATTCCAGCACTTGTTAAGCAGAGCTAGGTAGATCTCTGTGTGTTCAAGAATACAGAAAGCATTGGAACACACGCTCCAATGTGTGTCTGGAGGTCTGTACAGACAGGCAGTGACGAGGCAGTCACGTAGTTGGGTTTACGACCAATGAGAAGGCAGAACAGAACTCTATTTAAAGACAAACAGACAGGAAGTAGCTCCTTTTTGGAGAGGTCTCTTGGCGGAAGAGGCTAGCTGGCAGCAGGCAGGTAAGGCTCTTAGCTCTGACCTCTTGGGCTTTTATCTTTACATTGGCTCTGTGTTTCTTATTTAATAAGACGGTTGGTTACTTCTACATTTGGCGCCCAATGTGACAAGAATCCATAAAAAACCGCTTGACTTGGCTTGGCGGCAGGTCCGGTTTCCCGCCCAGGCAGCCGGCTCCCTAGTCCGGGCTCAGTCCGGACTGACCGTAGCCCCAAGTGGTTAGCTTAAAGCCAGTGCTACAAACAACTCAATTCTGCCCTGCCGAAAAGAGTACCTGCCTGTAAAGCCAACGCACGTGGTCGGAGCTTAAGGAAGCCTAGCCCAGGCTTGACTCGGCTCAAGCCGCAACACGTGGCTGGATTTAAGCTTTTAGTAGCTCGCTTTCTCTCTTTCTCTCTCTGTCTCTGTCTCTGTCTCTCTCTCTCTCTCTCTCTCTCTCTCTCTCTCTCTCTCTCTCTCT
>CABHPR010084558.1:13989-43929 GCA_902168415.1 Peromyscus melanophrys | reverse complement strand
AAAAAAAAAAACTTGAGGGGAAATTATTGAAAATGATAACTCTGTTCTGTCATAGTTTATTAATGATGACTAAAAGATGAGCAAAAGGAAGTGAGACACATGTCCAAAAACAAAAATGATATGATCTATGTTTTGGAACATCATGAATGTATTCCTGCTAACTAAATTCTGTATAAATAAAGAAACATTCCGGCTGCTAGTCAGTCAGGCTGCAAGATTCTCCCGACCACCATGGCCTAGCTCACTTCCTTCTTCCTCCGACTCCTTACACCCTCTGCTCCCGGCAGAGACAGGAACTAGAGGCTTTTCGGCAGAAGCCTCTCTTTCCGTTAGAGGCTTTTCAGGCTGAGGAGTCCTAGAGGTAAGAGGTGGCTTGTTCCTTTGTTTTCTCTGATCTTTCAGTATTTACCCCAATATCTGGCTCCGGATTTTTATTAAAAGACCCTTTAACATTCAAGTAACACCTGATCCCTTGTAAAACTCTGTTAAAGATTTCTGTAAAGCATCCTATTCCTTCCCCAGGTGGTGCTCTCTGTGCTGTTCAATAAAGACGGAGGGAAGCCAGACAGAACAGATGGATACCGGGGGACAGACAGTCTTCAGGCAGGCACAGATTCAGATTCGTGCACCAGACAGACAGAGGGCAGAAGACACAGGGAGCATGAAGCAGAGAACTCAAACCTGGATTCACTCTTGGTTAAATGACCCCACGGGGAGGTGCTTTTCTTTCTTCCTTTAATGTGATACTGATGCCTCAGAGTTGGTGACTCAGTTTATCACTAATGTGTATAATCCGTGCAATGGCGGGGAAGGCAGAAGCAGGAGGCAGCTGGCCACACGGATCTGACCCACAACTAGAAAACTGAGAGAGATGAATGCTGGTGTGCCACTGGCTTCCTCCCCCGCCCTCCATTGTAATTCTGTCTATGTCCCCAGCCCATGGAGTGATGCCACCCACATTCAAAATGAGTCTTCCTCTCCTGTTAAACCTGTTTGAGAATACCCTCAAGGACATCCCCGGAGGTCTGCCTCATTAATGCCTTAGGTGCCTCTTAATGCAATCAAGCTGGCAATTGAAATAAATCAACCCTGACAATCCTACCTATTGTCAACTTGACACCCAAACACATGACTTTAAGCCATAATATCCTACCTGTCCAAGGGGGAAAACGTTCTATAGGACTGACTGGTTAGAACATCATGCTTGTAGAGACTTGGAATGCTGCAGATCCAAAGTCAAAATCATCCTGGGCTATCTTTAGTCCTCTTAGTAGCCATTCATTTGCCATCTCGGTACTTGACTTAGCATGCTCCTAACTATAGGTGAACCTTTGAAATGTACTAATATAAAAGACACTGGAGTCTGCCAACCCAAACGTGACGAATGTCTTCAGAGAGCAGTTCCTTGCTTTGCTGTAATCAGCTTTCCTGATGTCCCCATCAGTGTGTTCAGTCAATACGTTGATTTAGGATTTGCTTTTGTTCTGTGAATAATACAATGCAAGTGCTTTCAAGGAAGAACATATCATTCAGAGCGATTTGACCTGGAGCCCTGTTCCCAGGCCATGGCCATTCACATGGGGCTCAGAATAAAGCTATCTCCTATTCCCCTTGTGTTCGCACATCACGGGCCCCCCAGTCTCATGGCCATCTCATAATGGAAAATGAAGCCATTCTAACTTCCAAAGTCCTCATAGTTTTAACCAGATCAATGCTTCAAAAGCCCCAAATCTCTTCTGAGACTCAGGCAATCTCTCACTTACGAGTCCCTATAAAATACAATCTAAAAGTTACAAACTGCCGATAGACAATGATACAGAGCAAACATTCCCAAAGAAACCCAGTCAGAGACAGACAGACTCAGCAGAGCACCGCCAAGCCCTGCAGCTCACACTCAGCACCTGGAATTATCATCATAATGGAGTCATATGGGCTCAGCAGCACCAAGGAGCCCAAACCTCCAATTCTGCCACTTGCAATACATGTAGCTTCTCTCTCAGGCTAGCTCCACTCTATGCTTCAGCGTTCCTCAGCAGGTTCCCGTGATCCTGGCAACTCCAACATCCTAGGGTCCCTACTGCAACTGAAGCAACACTTTCACATTCCATGGGATAGCCTCTCAGCATTTCCCTTCAGGAGACACGACTCTGTCACACATTGTGTGGCCTTAATGGTGTTCCAGAACTTGGACGTAAGCCTCTATAATTCTCTCACTCTTGCATTTTGCCTGTCTACAAAACCAGCATCATGTGGACATCGCCAAGTTCTGATGTTAGCCTGAGATGTAGTTAGGTCCCCTTCTACCATAGCTGTGGTGGTCTCTGTACCCTGGCTGAGTCTGGGAAAAGACTTCCCTAGGCAGCTGTTTTTGAGCAGAGAAAACTTTGTGTGTCACTTTCTTTCTCTTTTCAAGTGAATTTGCATTTCCAGAGGCACCTTTCCTGTGATCTCAGTGCAGAACTTCAGGTTTCTCTGCAATGGCACCAATCTCATTAAGAACACATCTGCTTTGCTCGGACCACCATATCTACAAGTTCGGAACCTGCCACCCACCTCTCCTTTCCTCACCAAACTGCACACTTTTCTTACCTTGTTGCTCCTTCTCACTGTAGATCTGGCTAAGAACAGTGACCAGTAACCATGCCACAGCTTGGCCATTGTGCTACCACGGACTTTCCATTACTTTTGAATTCAGCCTTACTAAAATGATCAGGACATGGGGGAAAGCAGCCAGATTCTCTGCCGGAATAGGACAGGAATGCGGCCAGGTCCCCCAGAGCCCTTCTTCGTCTTGAAAAGCTCATGAACTGGGGCTCCCCTGTCCATCCCTCTCAGCATCTATTCTTCTACACTCTGACCAACATGGTCCATTAAGTTCTGCTTATAGCATTTCTAGGCATTCTCAGTACTACAGCTATGAACTCTTCCACATCCCTCCTACAAACAGTTCTAAAGGCCCCTGAACCACATGATCAGGTTTGTCACAGGAACCGCACCCTACTCCTCAATACTAATGCTCTGTCCTTCCCCTGCATGTGCAGGAGGGTCTGGACACGTGAATGCTTCTGTTACAGACACTGCAGGTCATGGGGCTCTGCTGACTCTCAGACTCTCAGCAGTTGTGTGAACATAGCCTTGGAGCTGTCACTGTGAGCAAGACACATGCTTGGCCTTGTCCTCATAGGGGTCCGACCAACTAGGAGGTGTATGTTACATGCGCCATAAATACTGCCAACACACCAGGAGCGCATCAAGGGTTCATAAAGCAAGGCTGGTAGACACAGCCCAAGACTGGAGACATGAGCATGGGGAAGAACTCTATGGATTTGGTAACCATTGACCAAACTGGCCGCTGGGCAAAGGAGGCACCTTTCATAGCCCTGGGTTATGACTTTATCTTTCAGGATAATTGAACTCAGGAAAGAAGCCAAAAAGAAAAGCCCTGAGGAAAATATTGGCGGCATGGCCATTTGTTACAATATTGCCTTTTACAACAGCCCCATACTCAGGGAGAAGGAACGACTTAACTTTTCTGATCATGGGTCAACATAGTGGAACATTGTAGAAACCATGAAGGAAGACAGACAAGTTCTGGTGCTTCACTGGTGTTGTAGGTAGAACGAGAAATGTCCCTCTCTGGCTCATGTGTTTGAACACTGGTTTCTAGCTGGAGGCACTGTTGTGGGAGGTTGTGGGACCTTTAAGAGGTGGCACTTCCTCGCTAGAGGAAGCAAGTCATTGAGGACAGGCCATGAGGTTTTTGTGGCCTGGCCTTACTCCCTGTCTGCTCCCTGCTTCCTGTTCTGCCAAATAAAACATGTGGTGAGGGATCCCAGCCGCACACTTCAGCTGCCTTCCAGCAGCTTGCCGCCATGCCTTCCCTTCATAATGGACTGTACCTGGAAACCGTGGACCAGAATAACCCTTTCCTCCCGTGGACTGCTTCTCATCAGTTCACGGCAGCGAGAAAAGCGACTAATGCCGCTGGTGACTGGCAATCTCCAGCAGTTGCCATGGGAGACCTGACAGAGGAGCCGTCCTCCCATCCAACAAGCCAGGTGATGGCCTGTCCAGGGGCATTGAGATTATATCTCATGCATCTTGTTTCTCCCCAGATCACTTGGACAAAGCTGTCTGCATCAGGATTGGAACATGGTTGATCTGAGAACCACGTATGTTCCCTAAAGTCACATGCTGACATCTGATGCCCCGGGTGACGGCGTTAGTAGAAGGGCTGTTGGGAGATGAAGGCAGTGAAGTGTAGGGGTTGGAGCCTCGGGATGGAAACCTGCTCCATAAAGGAAGAAAAAGTGCATCTTTCCTCTTCCACCTGTAAAGTGGTCGTCTTTGAGCCAGGCAGTACAATTCACCAGACACCAGCTGCCATGCCCTGAACTTGAACATCCAGCTTCTGTGCCGTGAACAACAAATCCCCATTTCTTAGGCCTCCCCAGCTGTGGTATTTTATCATAGCTGCCTCACCTAAGAGAACCATCAGTGCCGGGCGTTGGTGGCGCGCGCCTTTAATCCCAGCACTCGGGAGGCAGAGGCAGGTGGATCTCTGTGAGTTCGAGGCCAGCCTGGGCTACCAAGTGAGCTCCAGGAAAGGCGCAAAGCTACACAGAGAAACCTTGTCTCGAAAAAACCAAAAAAAAATAAATAAATAAATAAAAATAAATAAATAAATAAAAAATAAAAAAAAAATAAGAGAACCATCAGCTCCTATCTATCTATCACACACAGATAGCTGTTGCACGGACCTCCTAACAGGCCCATGTGTCTTCTGTGTCCCCATTAACACCCAGCTTCGTGGGCTGATCACTGTGCTGTCTTGTAGCGCACACAGCCAGCAGATGAAGGGTCATGGCAGTCAGGTTCCTGCGAACTATCCCTTGCACAGCAGGGCTGCATCTCCAGCCCCTGCCCTGTGGCATGGGTCACACACTCCTCACTCTGCTTACGTTACTGTATGATTCTAGGACGCCATCGTGGAGGTCACTTACCTGCCAAATGACCTCAGGTACTTGAGGCCCATCTGTGTGGCGTTCTGAGAACATGCCATAGTGATCTCATGGTCGTGGGCCACATAGGCAAAGTGGGTGAGGCGGGTCAGGGTCTGCAGCTCCACCAGGGGTTCTGACCAGTTGCACTCAGAAGCCATTTTCATCACCTTCCCAGCATGTGAAGAAGGGGAGAAGGACATCACATTAGTGACAATGACTTTCTAGTAGTCTGTGGCCCTCAACAACGGCCATGCTGCCAGCTTGCTGAGTTTCATCCATCCTGCGATGTACGTAGTCATGGATTTCTATGCAGATGCAGTTCCAGACAGACCACCAATCTGTGAAGCCTGGCTGCAGCGTAAAATTCGTCACTTATCTCATGACTTTGCCACCACACATGGCACGCTTGTCCTCTTCTATGCCTCTGCCTGTGCTGAGGTCTTGGGATGAAGTAGGACACAGGAAGGCCACCCGGGGAAGCATCTTTCTCATACTGGTAAAAAGGACTGTTCCATACAAAAGCCAGACAGGAAGCAGAGGGAGCTGTAGTGTGGATGTGGGTTTGAGTTCTGACTGCCTCGGGCAGGACCCTAGGCCTCAGCTCCCTTGTCTTTCCTGGATGGGGGCTGCTGACTTACCTCTTGGGATAGCTGGGGAAACCAACCTGGGCTAGCGGAGGAAGAGTGAAGTCCATGAGGCCCAGTCCATTGCACGAGTACATCTCAAGGGCAACAAGGACTCTGGTGATGGCGTTGATGTCCTCATTGGTACTCTGGAGGGAGAGAAGGGCTGAGTGTCCAGCTGCCCAGGAGACAGGGAAGGAAAGCTGTGGCTGTCTGAACCATTTCTGAGATAACTAATGTGCAGCATTAGCGTCAGGGGACAGCCAGACCACAGTATGTGGAGTGTTGAAATCTTAGGCTATTTTGGTAAGAATCAACACTACCTACACCATCTTCTTAGGCAACCAAGTATGAAGTCTGTATATTCCTGAGCCTTGAAGACAGTATTGTCTGATCTCTAAGGAGGGCTTTCCAGAGGGAGAAGGCTGCTGAGCCCTGGAAAGGAGGTTACTGGTATGAGAATGCCCCATTAACCCCCTCTGTCTGGCCCAGTATAAATATCCCTGCCTGGGCTCTCCCTGCTCCCTCCCTCTAGCTCTGTGCAGTGACTTGCTGCAGGGTCAGGGTCACGGCAGTGGGGGGGGGGCATGAGTTCATGCTGTTCCTGTCTCCTTCCCAGACCCTGTTCCGGTAGGTTTTATGCTGGGGGTGGACTGGTGCCCTGTCAAAGCGACGACTCTGTCAATGAGTGGCAGTGAGAACAGGCAGCACTCCCAGAGGTCCAGAGCTCAGACCTAGTGGAGCTCTTTTGCCTTGGCTCTCAAAAGCGGCAGTTCTGGTAACGGTGGAGAACAACCTCAGGCTTTACTAGGTGGAAACACCCCCTTTCCAGCCACTACGGCCACATCTAAGACCATAATGAGAACACCAGGGGAAAGGCAGTCTATACGTCCTAACCCCCCAGGATGCCCTCAGCACCCACCTGTTCATCAGTGCCCAGTCGCTGCCCAATCTGCTGCTGCAGTAGCTGCTTGGCCTTCACCCAGGTGGAGATGAGATGCTGCCGCACACTGGTAGGGACGACATCCTCCGGCACGTTCCCGTTAGTGAGGTTCAGTGCGAACTCACAGACCTAAAACAAGGGTGTCTTCACCATGAGGAAAATCTAAGAGGGGTCCTTGAGCCTTCCTCCCTCTGACCTTCCCCATGGCTCTCCAGACCCGGGCATCAAGTTCGCCCATGGCCCACCCGATGGCCCATCCCTGGACTGCAGGGTGGGGTACCTCCAGTGCCGCTCTGATTTCAGGTGAGGCCGATGACTCGAGCGGAACATGAACGAAGTTAGGGCGCATGTTCCTTTTTGCCTTTTCGGGTGTCTGGATGGGAATCCAGCTGATGATCAGGCCCCGAGCCAGGGCGTCACAGAGCATGACAAGCATAACTGAGTCCCTGGAGGGAGTACATGAGAACCGTGACAGCCAGGGCAGGGCAGAGCTTAGCCCCATGCAGACCCTCACAGCACCACACCAGCTCCTTCCCCTCCCAGTCAGGGTGAGAGGATGGTTGAGGTTTAACGTAGACCGTGGGTGAGTGCCCCGGAGCAGTAGCTCATTTCCCCTCCCTCCCTTCCTTTCCTTTTTTTTCTTTCCTTTTTGACAGGTTCTCACTGTGTTGCCCTGGTTGGCCTGGAACTCACTTTGTAGACTAGGCAAGCCTCAAATCCAACCTAACATGATGCTTTCAGACGTCTAATGTCTGCTGGGGAAACACTAATCTAAGTTCTTGTTCACCTGGATAAGAAACACATAGTCATGGAGTCCCACCCTCTCCCCACCCCCAGCCCAAGGTGGGATGACCACTGAGCTACTTCGCAGAGTGCCTGGGCCTCCGCTGACCTCTGCAATGGCTTGGAGCAGAGCCATCAAAGAGTAGTGTTGGAGCAGAGCTGGCAGAGGGCAGTGAAGCTGCTGTGAGTATCGTGGGTCATGGAGGTCATGTCATCCAAGTGTAGGCTGAGTCCCTCCTCCATGTACAGGTCTTACCCATGCCTACTAGTCTCTCAACTTATTGCCCCCACAATAGTCATGCCTGAGCCCAAAGCTATGACTCCCAAACAGAAACAGGTGTGGTGCCCACACCCACCCTTTGTAGTCAGTGGCCTTGAGGGTGTTGAGGAGGTGACACAGGGAATCCACCAGCTCCTTCTGCCTCCCAGCCAAGATGAGATGACGGTTGTGATTCAAAACATAGACCACGGCATTCTGCACAATCCAGGATTCCCCTATCTCCTGCCCAATCTCTGCAGCACGCAGCCAGTTGCTCATGGCATACTGTGACAGGCTTTCTATCCAGGTTCTGAAACAACACACAGGGCAGTAGTCAGCTCCACATCCAGCCTCCACCTTCCCCATCCCAAACACCACTGCAGAAGTGAGTGAGGGCTCTCTGGGTCATCTCCACCTAGGTCTGGAGGGTGTTTCAGGCTGTCTGTATAGGCCAGGGACCCAGGATCCAGAGAGACTGCCTTGGTACTGCTCCCCTCGTGCAACTTCTTCTATTTTGTTTTACAGTCATTTGACTTGTCCAAGCCACGCTTAGCTGTGGCTTACAAACAGCCTAGGCGCTAACATGTATATCCTGCTTCATCCACAACTGGGTCTGAGCAAAAGAAGCAGTTCTTCAACCCTTGGTCCAGAGCAGTGGTCCTCAACCTTCCAAATGCTGTGACCCTTTAACACAGTTCCTCATGTGGTGGTGACCTCCAACCATAAAATTATTTCATTGCTACTTCATAACTGATTTTGCTACTGTTGTGAACTGTAGTATAAAAACAACGGATATGCAGGATATCTGATACGTGACCCCAAAGGGGTTTCGACCTACAGGTTGAGAACTGCTGGTCTACAGGGTGGCTGGGACTCCGACCCACCTGTATGTGATCCACTCTGGATTGCTATCTGGTGGTTCAGGCACATAGCCAGCTGGGTGTTGGCTCAAGTCCTCAGGCGGGATGGCCTGGTCATTCAGTTCCACACCTTCCAAGCGCAGCAAGTGGACAGTGGCCTGTGACGAAATTACAGTCATAGAAGTCACAGCAAGGCAGACCACTGCACTGGGGGAACACACAGAACATGCTTCTTTTAAAAAAGTCAAACACGAATAAAGAGTGCATAATGGACCTCCACACCCCATCTGCCTCAACAGCCTGCCAATTTGTGCATCCCAAGAAGAGAGGGCTTCTTTCAGAAGCACAGCCTACACCCATTATCACACTCTGGCAGGTAGGCAGAACAGTCTTCGTGTTCTCCCATGGCAGCTGGCTGACTTTGTTTCTCTGAAGCCTCCCAAGCTTGCTCTGCAACATCAAAGACTTTTGCAAAGCCCAGCCGGCAGGTAGGTGGGGTGGGAGGACATGGGTCGGGCCAGCCCCTAGCTGGCAGACCAGTTAGTCAATCCCAGCCACTGGCCTCCTTGCACATCCGCTCTCAGCATGGCCGCCTGGCAGTTTGCTACCTGAGCACAGGGATTGTCTTGGGGCACGCCGTGTCACCAGACGCTGATGCAATAAACCGCCAAGTGACCCCAGCCTCTGCTTTGTGCGCACTGAGTGAAACCAAAGGAAATGCTGTACCACTGTGAGGGCGAAACAGATGGCCAAGGTTGCCTCTGACATTGCCACAGGTGTGGGGAGCTGAGAGCTCACATCGAGGGCTTTGGATACAGCTAGGTCACAATACATGTGGTTAGCTTTGGACAGGTCCAGCCCTGGGTCTCGGTATCCCATCTGTACAGGAGCAGACCTGTTGGTTCTGGGGAACCAAGATCCAGCCCAAGCCTCTGCTGAGGCTGCAGAGTCATATGGCAGAGATCACACCTCCTTCAAGAGCTTCCTAAGTCAACTCCAAGTTCAATCCCCAAATACAACTTCACACCCAGAATTCAGAAACTATTTCCCACAAAAAAATTTGACACCAACACACACCACAATGCGTCTCAGTTCACACTTTTCTCATGCGGTCTTCCAAGAACTGAATTAATTTTGTCTCCCTAATGTACAGCTTTGTTTAGGGGGTGTGTGTGCCGAGGGGAGCCCAGCCCGTATGGCAAGTCTCTCTGGGGTGTTGATGGCCACATCACCAGCAGCAGCTACGGTGGCCAAGCCCTTCATGACGCACCTCAGCACTGAGGAATGATACCTCTGCGATCTTCCGCAGCAGGTCGGGGGACATGCGCTTTTGCAGGACCACCTCAGATGTCCCCCCCTCATGTATGGAGCTGTCGATGCCTTTTTTCTTCTTCCCTGAGGGGAGAGCAGCAGGGAAAGACAGGCTCTTTTTGAACAAGCAAAAACATAGCGGTTCCTTCCCCACCAACCTGTTACCCAAATCTCTGCCCAGCTCTTTGTGGGACGAGTCCTTCAAGAAGGACAGCATGAGCTTCTGTAACCCTGTACCCCTCACTGTTATTATTGGTCAGTTTTAAGTACAGCTGCCACTCAGTATTGTTGGGACCCTCAGGGGTACTGAGGCACAGTCCTTTTTATAAAATGGTGTCAGGTACACATGGAACCTATACAATCCTCCTTTGAACTATATGTTAGCTGTAGTGGACAGTTTGCAGTGTACACACTGTGGGGATCACTGTTAAAGGGCAATGTTCAAGGTTAATGGCCAGGAACCAGCACGTGTACGCTCAGCATAGATGTTTGTTTTGTTGCCAATATTTTCAAGCCTTTGTGGTTGACCTTGTGGATATAAAGCCAGGAAGTGCCCAACTGGCTCTGGGTTGCATCCTTTGCTTGGTGTCCCTTGGTGGGATCGACTGGTTCGGAGGTGCTGTGGCTGCCACAGGCACCAGAGGTGAATGAAGCCCTAAAGCCCAGCCCACCCACATGCCAAGGGGACACACCTCGTTTTAGCTTTGAGGTCTTCTTTGACTTGATATTGTCATACAGAAGGCAGAAGCGGGTTGCTGCGCGGCAGACATCGCATACGTCTTGCTTCCAGGCAACCTTGGCCAGCTCGGCCCAAATCGCAATCCTGCTCATCAAGATCCAGGTGGTAAAAAGGAAGCGCGGGTGAGGTTAGGAACACCTGGAGAGACTGTTCCAGGGGAGAGCCACCCTACAGCATTACAACATCCAGGTGCCGAGTACTGGCTGGAGACACGGAAGTGCAACGACTGAGCATGTGAACGGAAAGACAGTCCTGGATAGTGGGGTCATAATTCAGAAGTCATAGTTGGAGCAATTCGTAGGGTCAAGGCCCAGAAGTCAGAGCTGGGGCTGTCCCCAAGGTCATGTGCAGCTCTCTGGCTGTCCTCTCCCCAGGGTCAGTGACTCTTCTGGTCATTTAACAATGAGAAATGCCCCCCCACCCCCCAGAATTCATTTCCCTGCATGCGGTGTGGATGGGTCTCCCTGGGTTGGGGACTCCTGTGGTAGCCGTGGCCAGCACGGCCTCATAAATAGCTCAGTTGTTGTATGGGAAAAAGCCATACCCTCAGCACAGAGGCTGCACATGAAATGTCCCTGGCTTGCCACCTCTCACAGGGTCCCAGGCAGCCATGAACTCAGCGCCTGGATGCAGGTCTCAGCGGACAGACCCTCCTGGACAGCACCGCTGTGTGTGTGCCTCTGTCCCTCCATCCTGGCTCACCTCTCCTTGTCGTTCTCACTCCCCAGACGCCGCAGGTGTCCAGCAGCTTTATCCACACTGAGGATGTGATGTCGAGCTTTGGCACAGAGATAGGTGAAGCGACCCCTGGTTTTCCCAGTGGAAACTGAAAGCAGGAAACATCCAAGCTGAGGAGGTGGGGCCAGGGTTGGGTGTGGGATAGCGCCGCTGACCCAGGCAAATGGGACCAAGGTCTGCAATGAGGTTTTGACAGCTGAGCTCATTCTAGGGGTATGAAGAGGCCCCAACACCAGGGCATCTTTAGTGCTTTTGGACCAGCAATGACATTGTGCTATTATGGAGTGTGTACAGCTTCCAGCCCTCAGAGACAGCCTACATTAGCTCAGAAACACCAGGCCTCTGACCTGTCCCCCACATCCTGACCTCTCAGGCAGCACCCACTATTCATTTCCAAGCTCAAACGTTATGTCTGCTTGAGGTAGAGGTTCTGAACCACTGCCCTTCTTCCAGATCTAAGATGAGCGCCCACCTAGAGTTCAACTTCACAGTGAGAACCAGCTGTCCAGTGCAGAGCCAGGCTCAGGAGACACCAGATAGGAAACTGGGGCCTTGGCGGGGGGGGGGGGGCAGCATCTCCTCTCAGGTGACGTCCTGCATCCTCTGTGCTGCCATATGTAACATAGATATTGATTTGCTGGTGTACCCTTCCCGCTGAGTCCCCCGCCTTGCTAAGTCCTTGGCATCTCCTACAGGTGCCAGCTTGGCACTATGTCCCCCGGTGAAAATGCAGACTATAGGTCAGCTGTGTGTGTTTATCTAATGAAATGAACCAACCAAGAAGGATAGGCCCAGCCATGTCATGTCAACAGACCGAGAGCTGCTCAGACAGAGGGTCAAAACAAAACCAGAGCCACAACAAGGCCCAAGGATACACTGGAGCCAGAAAGATAGCGCCTGGGCCAGAAGGGCTTTATTTTCAGAGACTTCAGTCAACCCAGCACAGGGCCATGACTCCACCCTCCCTTTCTTACCCCATGTCTTGGGCCCACAACATGGACTACAGCCAACTCAACTGTCATCTCCAAGGCTCACATCCCTCTAACACTTTTTGTCAGAGCTGATGGAGGGAGCTCCAGGAGAGTGCCCCCACCGACTAAGACCTGTCTGTGGCTCCAGCGACAATGGCACTGCCTATCTAGCCAGAGTTGCTGGTTGTCCCTGAGAGCTGGGCTCAGCAGCCACGACTAGGGTATAGCACAACCCTGTTTCTACCCTGGGGACAAAGTAAGTGGCCCAGGTAAGTGAAATCTACTCGGCTTTGATACAAAGAGCACCCAGAACTGCCATCTTTGTTCTTTAGATGGTACTGTGGGCTGAATTGTGTCCCCAGACAGGCTGCTTTCCAAGCTCTGCCCTTGGGACTCCAAAATAAAGCCTTGTTTTCAAGAGATGGGGTCTGAATAGGTGATAAGGTTGAAGAGACCATCAGGAGGCCCTCTGTTCACTCTATGGCTGAGTCCTTGTGCAAAGAGGGTATTGGGGTAGACGTATATGACAGCCAGTGAAGACAGAAAGCAAAGATAACTATCTACAAGCCATGGGAGAAGGCACCAAGAAAGACCAGCCCATCACATCCCTGTCACAGATTTCCAGCATCTAGAACAGTGATGTTAAGTTCGGGCTGTGGTACACTGCTACAAATAGCCACCTGTAGACACAATCCTTCTCTAGTACTTCCAGAGACTAATACGGTGTGTCACAAGGTCAAGGGCAGTGAGGTCAAGGGCAGCACTTAACCTTTGGCCTCATTCTCGCTGTCCAGCACGATCTGAAAGGTGTCAGGGGCGAGGGCCAGGCCTGCATTCACCAGAAGCGCACGCTTCTTCCGGGCACTGTCTTTCAGGGTGGCTTTCTTTGCCTGTGGACAGTATGATATGCATGATGTCTGAGGTAGTCCCTCCCCTGGGACAGCTGAGACTCTCAAGATATCCTATGGTTCCACCCTCAGGCAACAGAGCTCCCACAGGCCTTCTGGATGCCAGACAGACCTTGGGTAGCTAAGCTTGAGCCTCATGCTTGGGTCAGCATGGTCCCTAAGGCTCTCTCTGTCCCAGGGTTCCCCCTTAGCCTCTTCATTTGAAGGCTGGCCCCTCAATGGGTTGGGTCTGTACCTGTTCAATGGCCATGGTGGCCTTGTCCTCGGGGCGGTCAGGGGACTGGTACAGCATGGTGCACAACTGCAGCCGGTTGTAAGCTATCTTCATCTTGTCCTGGTAGAGGCCTAGGCTGTCCAGGCGCATGGCCTTCTGCAGGTGCTCCATGGCGGGCTCCAGTCGGTCCTCATCCTGCTCAATATATGCCAACTCCATGTGGACTTGGCAGCGCATCATGGTCATGAGGCTAGAGAGAACAGCACATGTGAGGAAGCCATGGTGGGCTGCTAGTGTGCCTGTGGGGCTTTTGTCCAGTCACCAGCAAGAGGCATGGCATGACATGGCTGCCCAGAGCCCTGTTCTCCAGCCTCCTTCCTGTCTTGTCTAGAAACCTCACAAAGGGAGAGAAAATCTGCAGTGGTTGCTATAGGCCACTGGAGACATGCTCACTGAGCCTTGGGCCCAGGCTGAGAAGCAGCAGACAGAGGAAAGTTTAGTGCGGTGCTTCCTGCTGTGACGTGAGCACAAGGGCAAACTCAGCCATCCCATGGCCACCCAGACATCACATGGCCACCCTGCTCTCTGCTGTGATGCTCCTCTGTCTCCTGGAATATATTTGGTGTCAATGCTGCAGTCCATTGTCTGTCCTCTGATGGATACACTGGACGTTTGCCCAGGAGGCTTAGCCACATCTGACTGGAGCTCAGCCAGGCTTGGAGAAGCCCCTGCACCCGAGTAAAAGCTTTATGCAGTAGTGATGGGGGGGGCACCTCAAGTAGTGCCACAGGACCCAGGGCTAACAACCTACGGACTACTGGATGGAGATGCTCTAGGACCCATAGGGTCATTGACTTTCTACCAAGATGGAGAAAGAAAAGTAATAGTAACATTCTGCTGACCACAGGGGTAATAGAAATACTATGAGGCTGTGCAAAGAAGTGGAGAGAGCCTGTGGTGTTAGAGCTCTGCTACCCTAAGGAGCAGGGATCTGGGGCACCATGGCGCCTACTGTGGATGGAATAAGAGAGACCCATGTGAAACTTGTCAGGAACTGACATCAGGAGTCATTCAGAAAGAGAAGCCCACAGGGGACCAGAAATGAAAACCACAATCAGCAGATGTAAAACCAGAGTTCACAGCCTGGAAACAAGCCAGATAGCTGGCCCAAGGCTCCAGTTGCTTCTGCTTCCAACTATGATAAAGTCACTCAGTCACCCATAGCATCTGAAAAACGATCTAATAAGAGGGCAGCCGTTTCTAGGTACTGATGCTGGATAGCATAAAATCAGGGTCCCTTGGAAGGAGACTCATGAAGAAAGTAGCCATGGGCTCCTGAGAGGCAGAGCAGGTGGCCACTGACTGAGCAGGCAGCAGTTAGAGCATGGACTTGCTGAACAGCAGGGATCTCTGTACCTCTTCCTCCAGCCAAAACACAAAGATTAGCCTGAAGAGAGCCTGTGTCATAGGTAAATTCTCTCTGGGATGGGTGTAGGAAACACCTGGACCCCCAGGGGTACATTAGAGCAAGGTGGACCAGCCAATGTGATTTTAAGACCATCAGCCAACAATAAACTGCCCATAAAAACTAAAACAACACTTCTTTTAAAACGGCAGCAGTCATGGTGGTACATTCATAGTTCGTGGGAAGCAGAGGCAGGAGGATCATTGCAAGCTAGAGGCCAACCTGATTTACATAACAAATTGAAGGCTAGTCAGGGCCACATTGTCTACAAGCTACGTAGGAGCCTGTCTTAAACAAACAAAAATGCAAAGACTCCATAGGATACCACCTGCAGTGCTTAACATAGACTCACTAGTCGTTAGTAATGCCAGGAGATGGAAGGGTCAGGACACAGGGTCAAGACACAGATAGGCTGGCTGTTGGGTTTTGCAGGTAAGTTTTTTAAAGTAGATATCACAATATACATGTCATGAATCTGCTCACAAAAAGTGAAAACAGTGGTAACAAGTAAATATGAGGCCCAAAAGCTGTGGTAAGGGAAAGAAGAACCATTCTAGACAAGTATGGTGGCAGAGTGGACAGCCAGGAAGATCGTGAGCCTGGAAACAGAAATGGCCTGAGCAGAAGACTGGAGATCAAAAGAATTAAAAAACCAAGCAGTGTCCAGGAACTGTGAGGAACATCCCACATTCTGCATGTGTATAGCTAGCAGCCCATTTCTGGAATGTACTCAAAGAAACAATAGGTCATAACTCTCCAAATCTTATAAAAGTGTCATTTAACATACTTGAATTATATTAAAGTTTTAAAGGGCTCCTAGGGATGTTCTAATCAACATGCTGAAAGATTAAAGAGACAGGCTTAAAAACAGGAGGGGAAACAGTGCACACAGACAACCACACTGCACTGGACCTTCCATCAGAGATGATGGAGATAGGAAGAAAAACCCTCTGCAAGGTGTTTAAAGAACAGTGTGTCAGCCAACCCTGCATCCAGTAACAAGCAAGTTTCTGAAACTGAGGGTGTGGGATCCATTTAGATCAGCAGGGCTGAGGGTGTCTACCAGTCATGCCCTGTGCTCCAGGATGGGTGCCCCTCCAGCTGGAGAAATCTGCTCTGTGGAAGAAGGAAATGATCCTGGAATTTGCAGTGATGAGGTGAATGTAAGAGGCCATGTTTTCCCAGAATGAAAAGAATGCCAGCAGCAGGCACAGATTAGATGTGGAGTGGCCCCATGGTTTGCACGAGGCTGGCATCTCCATGGGTGGAGAGAGGGATGGTGGGAACTGAGTGCCTTATACAGGCTGTGCTAGGTAAAGGGAGCCCAGTCGTGACCTTGGAGGAGCCTATCTCCTAAGAGATACATAAAAGCAAGGAAGCCAACAGAAGGAAGAAGGAATTCTAGAACATTCAGCTAGCTCCTGGGGATAGAGCAGTGGCGGGATGAAGAGAGGAAAGGCATACTGATGAGCGTCCAGACCGCTCACCTCAAAGCGATGTCTGGTAGACAAGCTTTGCAACAATGGGCACCGGGAGCAGTCATGTTGGAGTTCGCATCAAAAGCCACGGAATGCCAGGCTAGGCATGCACACAGCTTTAATGGAGAGCGCATCTGCCAGAGCAGAGGGAGGGTGGTGGCATCACACCCTGGCTAGGACATGCAATGGTCCCCCTCCCTGGGATCTTTACAAGTAACAAAAGCCAGGATGCAGAGCATGAGTCATGTGACCACCCACGCATGGTGACACAGTGCTCTGGGGAAGGGCTCACTCATTTCGGTCCAGACTTAGAGACAGTCTGTAAGATGAATCTTAAATGGTCTTATTAATAAAAACAAAAACAAACAAACAAAAAAAAACCCCTCAGTGCCAGCTATTGGGGTAAATTCTGAAAGATCAGAGAGACAGAACAAGCCACAGCTAACCTCACCTCGCCAATCATCAGCTGATCCTGTTTCCTCAAACTGGAAGCCTCTGAGTCCTCGTCCGAATGGATCTCAGCTGAACTGCTGCTAAAAGCCTAAAAGCTTAAAAGCCTCTAGTTCCTGGTCCTCACACCTTATATACTTTTATGCTTCCTGCCATCACTTCCTGGGATTAAAGGCATGTGTCTTTCCCAAGCAAGACATGAGATCTCAAGTCTGGTGTGTGCCACCATGCCTGGCTCTGTTTCCAGTGTGGCCTTTAAGTCACAGGGATCCAGATGGATCTCTGCCTCCTGAGTGATAGGATTAAATGTGTGTGTGCCACCATTTTCTGGCCTCGATGTCTGTCTAGTGGCTGTTCTGTTCTCTAACACCAGATAAGTTTATTAGGGTGCACAATATATTGGGGGACACAATAAACTGTCTCAGACTGAAGACCTTCCCAGGATATAGACAACCAGACAAACACACCCTGGGCCTGGATGATTTCACTGTTGATTATGGGAAACATGACAAGTAGTTGTATTGGCTCCTCTGGAAAGAGATTTTAGAATGGCACCTCACAAGTCATCATATAAGGCCAGCATGACCTTGATGGTAAACTGGCAGAGACAGTCACCAAAATAGACAGTTGAATGTCAACAGCACAGGAAAGACACTTGCTCACACAGGGAAATAAAAAGCATCTACTGTTGAATACAAGTACACATCCACAGTACAGCTGAAGTCAAGGGATACATAAAACTATTGGTGAGGACGTGGGATGACGGGGACCCTGCAGTATGGTGTGAGCAAAGGGAGGTGCACTTAGAAGGAGTCTTTGGGTTATGATGATAGCCTGTCCACAACATGCCCATAATGGCTATTGAGGATACACTTACAAGTCTCTCTCCAGATAATCACCACCACCATACACTGACAGGTAGATAGCTTGAGGACTGTTTACACCGTGAGGAGTCTTGATCTAGGTTGCCTGGGTGACTGAAAAGCATCAGCTGAACAAGTGAAGCCGGGCTCTTGTACCTGTGCGCCCCACAGATGATGCTGAGAACAAGGTGCACACACCCTGGACTCTGTTTGTAATACTAAAAATCCCTATCCCGGTTCTCCCCCCACTAAGAGCCCCTGGGGATACCACAGGAGAGGTGGTGCCCACCTATCAACCTTTTCCAGAATCTCGGCGATGGTGGTCAGTGGCTTTCGGAGGTAGCGCCTCAGGTTGCGCTGCAGGAGGGGCAGGCAGATGTTCCACTGGGCGGTACACAGCACATGGATGGTCTTGGGGTCACCCAAACGGATGGCCCGCTGCAGCGTGATGTCCAGTCTCTTAATGATGTCCAGCTGGTTCTGTAGGGGGCATGTTGAGTGGCTGGCTGAGGGTTGTGAGACTAGAATGGGGAACTAGTTATGGTCACCATCTGGAAAAGCCAGTGCTGGGAATGGCAATGGGGTAGATAGCAGATTAGGGGGTCAGGCATAAGATATCTCCAGGTCATCAGACCAGGGCTCCAATCCCTCTGAGAATGCCACAGACCTATTCTGTATCGGGCACTTTATGAGACATTCAGCCAAAAGGCTTGGATACAGCTCTGGTTCATTATGTTTCTTGCCCAAGTGGAGTCAGAGTTCGTTTGTTTCTTATTGGAGTGTACTCATCAGGACCTGCATCTTTCATTCACTACCCAAGAAGATTCACCTCTGGTTTGTGTTGTATGTCCTTTCCAGCAAGAATGCTCCAGGTTGGAACCCATGGAACACACTCATCAATGAGCCTTCATTAAAACCCACACCCGTTCTATTCTCAGCCGCATCCCCCATGGCCTCCTGCCTCCTGCCCCCAGGCAACTCACGGCCATGTACCAGTGCTCTCAAAGCTGGCCTGACCCCCGTGATTCTGGGTCCAGGGGAACTCTGACTTGGGCTTAAGGCTTTACCTCCACGGCTCCTCGAAGGTATATTTTAAGTTTGCTCTCCAGTCTCAAAGCTTCTAATTCACACTCCAGGCCTTCAATTTCCAGCAGCATGCCAGGATCCTGCGGGTGCAGATTGGAACTTTGAGCACAAAGACATGAATGACAGCAATCATGCACATTCATCAGCCTTAAAGCCCTGGAAATGCCTTGAGTTCCCAGGAGAAACAGAAACCAGAAAATGGACAATCAGAGAACAGTGCCAAGTCACGGGAGAAAAATGGAACGTGTTTCAAAAGATACAAAGGGAAAGAGACTTTCTGAAACCTTTTAACAGGAGGAATAAAAAACCTCACTGATTTTAGAGGACCTTGCATTTTTCTTTATTTTTTCATTTCTCTCTCTCTCTTTTTTTAAATGCAGAGTCTCACATTATAGCCAAGACTTTCCTGGAACTCACTCTATAGCTCAGGAAGGCTTTGAACTCACACTAGTCTTGCCTCAGTTTCCTGAGTGTTGGGATTATAGAAGTAAACCACCACACCTGACCTAAATTAAAAAAAAAAACATGTAAATATATGTTTAAACATGGAAATCGGAGGGCAACTTGCAAGAATATTAGCTCTCTTCTTTCAAAATGTGGATTTTAAGGAACAAACTCAGGTCCTCAGGTTTGGGGGCGAGCACCTCTACACACTGAGTCATCTCATCAGTCTCTGGTTTAAATTCTTCTCTTTTTTTTTTTATTGAGAATTACATACATGCGTATCATGTGTTTTGATCAAACTCACTCCCGCTCACTCCCCTCTAGCTCTAATCTTTACCACCTCTATTCCCTCCAAATTTCATGTGTTGACTTAAAAAAAAAACCTACAGAGTCTACCTATTGCTGTCAGCATGTGCATTGGTACAGAGCCATCCAACAGAATATGGGCAGCCTCCCCGGGGTGACATCCCTGATGAAAATGGTCCCTCCTTCTCTGAGCAGTCATCAGTTGCCAATAGTTTCTCAGCTAGTTGTGGGACTTTCTGACTTCACTGCATGCTGAGATTTGTGTGTGACTTTATCTTGTCACAGACACAGTCAGTTCACATGGACAACGTCCCAGGAGACACTGTTTCCTGGTTGTCATTCACATGTCTGGCTCTTACACTCTTCCCACCCACACTGCAATAATTCTGAGCTTTGGGAGGTGGGGTATGATACAGATGTCCCATTTAGGGCTGAGCACTCTGCAGTTTCTTATTCTCTGCATGCTGACCAGTTGTGGAACTCTGTGTTAATCTTCTATTATAAGAAACTTCTCTCACAAGATTGAGTGATGCCACTTATCTGTGACTATGATAGGACTTTAGGAGTCAGTCTATTGATATATCTATTCAGCAGAATAATAACAATAGGTCCTCTCCTAGAGCCTACAACCTGCCTGGCCTTGGATTCTTGGCCACATTAACAGTGCCAGTCATGAGTTCTACCATGTGGAGTGGCCTTAAAGCTGATCAGAGAGTGGTTGGTTTCTCCCCTAACATTTGCACCACTATTGTACCAGTGGGCGTATCATGTTAGGCCTTTTGTTATTGAAGGTCACGTGACTCACAACTAGTAAGACTAATGACAACTTTTCTCCCTTGGTAGTGTGTTTAGAACCAGTACTCTGAAAGCTAGACGGTAGGGATGAAGCTTCCATGTACCAGCTTGACTTCTCTACATTCTGTGACTAAGGTATGCGGTGTCTTCAGCAATAGAGTCTTGGAAGCTCAATGGCAATATTCTGTGATGTCGGGGTGGGGTAGTTTGTTTAAGACCCTGGCTTAAATTTTTAAATAATGAAACTAGCTTCCAACCTCTATGAAATTTAGTAACTGTGTTTTATTGCATTCCTGCCTGGGGTCCTGGTATCAAGCAGCAAAAGCTCCTGGTTTTGGTATGAGGTACCCTGCCCTTGTGTGTGACAAAAGCCATGTCCCTGCCGTCACTATGGCCAGTGCAGGGCTCTTTGAGTGAACCTTGTTCAAGGCCCTCGTCCTAGTCTTGAAATCCCACAGCTGGAAGTCTGAGGTTTAAAGAGGCAGTTTATAGGGAGGGGCACAGCCAGAGTTACACAGTTGCACTGTTCAAGTCTTGATGACAAAGTATTTTCAGAGAACACATGATCCCTGTGCCCAAGGCCCAGGCTACTGGAGATGGAGGAGGTTTCTGCATGGATGAAACTCATCTCTGTGTTCCAACAGCAATTTTAATTTACTAATTTTCCTGTTAGTCTCTTTTTTAAAAGCTTTCTTAGAGCATAGAGGACATATAGTCAGCTGCAAATATTTGAGGTGTACAGTTTGGTAAGCTTTGACTCATGCCTATACAAACCCAGGAAAGCCTCACCAGCTGAAGACACAACAACACTGACCCACCCGTTTCCTGTGCCTGTGCCCCTGCCCACTGGCCACCCAAGCATCTCATTTACTTTCCAAACATCTCCACTTTCTTAGAACAAGCGAAGGAATCACATGGTGTCCCCTGACTGTTGCTCCAAGTCCCACAGTAATTTAGAGCTTCATCCACCTGGCCTCATCTTTACCAACAGCTTGACTCTGTTCCTTCTCCCTCAGAGCATCACAACTCGTTCATCTGCCTGTTAATGCCCACCTTGGCTCCTACCCATTTTCTGCTATTACAAAGCTGAATGTTGCGTGCGAGTGTTCTCAATGGATGCAGGCCTCGTTAACTTGGCCAAATGCAGTCTCTCTGCTTTAAGAAAGAGCCCACAGGGCTTAGCTGGCCAGTGGGGAAGGTTCCTGCTGTGCAAGCACAAGGACCTGAGTTCTGATCCCCAGAACTCATGTCAAAGGCCGTCACAGCAGCACTTTGTATAACCCCTGATCGGGCAGGGCAGACAGGCAGGCACTGCGGCGTCTCCTCAGCCAGCCAGTCCAGCCGAAACAGGCAGCTCCAGGTTCAGTGAGAGGTTCTGTCTCAAAAAATAAGGCGGAGAATGATAGAAAAGGATACCCAACATCGACCTCTGGTCTCCACATGCATGCACTCACTGCATGCGTGCTCACATGCACACATGCCACATACTTTTTAAAAAATGACCTCTTTATAACTCACAAACTTTGATAGGTGTTTCTTACATTTCTACTCATCTCAAAATACCTTCTAATTCCATTTTGAAGTTCTGTTGCACTCCTGAGTTATATAGAAACGTGACTCCAAATGCAATTCCATACTAGTCAGTCAACACTTCATAAGAATTGAACACCTTTAAATTTTATGTCTTTTTAAGTCTAAAATATAACTTATTGTGGCAAATGCTTTGTGACTCAAGAAGATGGTGTATTCTGCTGCTTGGGAGGTGGAGCAGGGTAGGGTGGGGTATGCTTTATAGCCGTCACAAAACAAATAGGTTGCCTTATCTTAGCCTTTTATATTTTTACGGATAATTTTAAAAATTAAAAATTTATTTTTATTTCATGTGTATGAATGTTTCGCTTGAATGTATGTCTGCACTCCATGTGCATGCCTGGTACACAAGTCAGAAGAGTTATAGATGGTTGGGAGCCACCATTTGAGTGTTGGGAATGGAACCATCCTACCCATCACTCAGAGTGTCACCTGGACATGTCTGGCTTTACTTTCGGACTTTGTTTGTCCCCAGTTAGAACAACTCAGTTCCTCCACTTTAAAGTGCTGCGGTAGGTGCCCCTGACAACTGGCGTCCTTTCTCTACCAGCTAAGCCCGTCACCTTGTGAAATGACCTCTCTACAATGAGCAATCTTAAAATCAGACACCCAACAACAGAAACGCAGCCTCCAGCTTCTGCCCCACTAGTGTCAGCAGCTGCCATTTGTCAGTGTGAGCACGGCTGCATGCTTCACCACCTTGTAGCTTTAGGTCTCAAACATTTCACGCTGAATGTGGGTTTCTCACAGGCCTTTAAGACCTGGCCTTTTCTCATTGGGACAGCATGTCTTTTAATTGTGATAACTAGGCCATTTACATTTATTGTGATTACAACATAATAGATCAGATTAATTACATCATTTCACCATTTGTTTCTATCTGTCCCATATTTTCCTTATTCTATTGTTTCTTCAGTTTTCTCTCCTCCTCCTTTCCCTTCTCCCTCTTTCTCTCCCTCAGTACTAGGGATGGAATCTAGGGTTCATATCTAATAGGTAAGCACTGTACCAGCTGGGCTATATCCTCAGTCCCTCTGTCTACTTTGAGAGTTCACTAGCTCCATATCCTACTGCTACTACTTTGGAGCTACTCTCATGGGACATATGGCAGGTGTCATCTGTTTATCAGACTATGCCTCCTCTAGTCTTCTCACCACGGTAACTCCACATTAGCGACTTCACACCAGCACACACATCACATCTTTCCTACCATTCTGCTGTGGAGTCTCACCTCTCGTTCTACTTATCAACACCCCATAGTATACCCTGGTTATCTTTGCCACAATTACTGTCCTGTGCAGATCTAGTTCTCCATCAAGCACCATTTTCTTCTCCCCCAGAGTTTCCTTTATGCTCATGGGAAGAGGAGGAGGTCAAAGAAAGCCTTTTTGTTTTAAAAGATATGGTCTCAGGATGTTGAATTTAGGCCAACTAGACTTTAGGGTCTTAATGACCATCCTTATCTTTTGCTTTTATTGTCTCCAGCAAGCAGTATGCTGCCACTCCTAACTACTTTCTAACATCCCTTGCCCTTCCTTCTCCAAGGCTGTTAACTGTAGCATTTGGGGTCATTATGTCTTCTCTTCTCTGCTGTCCTCAGAGATTCTTAGCATCTCTGTTGGTCCACTGGAAGCTGCCTCAGGCTTGCAGACACTCTGAATTTCCTCACAGTGCTTCTTCTCTGCATTTCATCTGGTGTCTAACCGGCTCTGGAGTCTGTCCAGTGTTGTTACATTGGAGTCAGTACGTTTTTCAACTCTACAAGTTCAAATTAAGCTTGGGTGTTTCATGCATTTTGTTTCTATTTTACATGAATGTTCAATCCTTTTTCAACCTTTTTAAAAGTCTGGAATGAATTATAACAGAGTTAATAGCGCTTGTGTCAACCGATACTGCTATTTGTATCATTTATTGGTTGATTTTGATTGCTTTTCTCTCTCATTTTTTTTCCATGGATCATTTTTTTTCTCTCTTTCCATGTCTGGTAATTTTTCAGCAGGCACTACAGATTGTCCATTCTACTTTGTTGGAAAATGTAGATTCCTTTAATGTTTGAGAACTTCATAATGTGTATAATGTATTTTGATCTGCCTCCAAACCTTTCCATATCACTAATATTCCCTCCCCACTTCTTGTTCTCTCTTTTTTTTTTAACACAGTGAGTCTAGTTAGTTCTCTAGACTGTGCATGGGTGCAGGGCAATCTACTAGAGAATGAGTTAACCCCTTAGGGACTGCATCCCTAAAGAACTGACTCTCTTCCCAACAGATATCAACTGACAATAATTCCCCAGCTAGGGTGGGACTTTGAGACCCCCTCCATCATCTACATGGGGACTTTTGGCTGGCTTGATCTTGTGCAGTCACAGCCATTGTGAGTTCACACCTACATTCGTCCCCTCATAGTTCGATTCTTTATTCCTGTTCTTAAGCTTTGTTATACACAATCAGAGCACAGTAAAGTGGGGATGGCTTTTCACTATACTCCTGAGCACTCAACTTGAGAACCCAGAGTTTGGTTCTCTGGCTGAAGAGGACAGGAACTACACCCAGGTTGTCTGCAGAGCTCTGCTGTCTTACTTCTCCAGGTAAACTGCTTCCCCAACATGAATGCTGCCCTAGTGTGAACGGGCTCATCGGCATTCAGCTAAGGGGCCAAGGGCAGCTTTCCTGGGTGCCTGTCACTCCTGCTCCTCTGTCCTGTGACCCCACCACCAACAGGTCGATGCCATAGGCTTCTCCTGAGGTCCCTTACAGGTGGTTAAATGGCACAGGACTTTCCCTCGTTATCTGCTGTCCAGTGCCTTGAAGGCTGTGGTTTCTGGTATGTTGTTTGGTTTTTAGGTACTTCTGACTTGAGGACAATGTCCCTGTGTCTCTGCTGTTTGGACCGCAAGGTCAACTCCATCACTGTCTCCCTGCACCACTTCACACGGCAAAGGGCTCACTTGTTTCTGGACAGTCACACAGAATTGTGTTTTTGCTTTTGTTTTGCCAAAGTGCCAGATGTGTGGGCTCCATGCTTCTTCCTCCTGGGGTGTGTCTCCATACTGACCTTGAAAGTGGCCTGGTTCTTTGACTCAACCCCTTTCTCCTCACCCCATTGGCCAGTCCTATACAAGTGACACCTGATGGTCAAGGTCCAGATGGAGTCTTATTTCCATTTAAAGCAGTCCTATATTGCCACCCCATGGGTACCCCCGTTTCAGCCATAGGTTCCTGTAGGTCATACAAGGAGCTACAGGCCTGAAAGCTTGCCATCTTCAGCAAGATGGAGACATTTCCTGAGTACCTCTTAGGCACCAGCTTCTATACCAGAAGGTAGGGGTGTAGCAGGGAGTAAGCCAGATGTGCCCCATTCTCAAGAAGGCTGCATCCCAGCAGAGAAGATGGACAATGAACACACAATGAAGCATACTTCTCAGGGAAGACCCAGGAGACTTCACTGGCGAAGAACGTCTGGTCTTCCCTGAACTCGTACCAAGGAACGTAACAAATGACAGATGTTCTTTGCCAGATTGAGACATCCTTTCTCATAGATAAAGAACAGAAGTGTTTTTCACAGGAAATAAAGACATCAAACAGAAAACAGAATATAAAAAGTTGGAACCGATGTACTCTTACTGACACCAATGTACTGTTGCCTACCTACAGAATCCTTAACAAAAAATATAAATTTATCTCTTTCAAGCATGCATGAATAAGAATGACCCACCTTGGACACATTGAGATGGAGGCCTGGAACAGACCAGTGAGGAGAAGGGAGGGTGTGTGTGGAATCAGAGGCACCAAACCCTCAATCCTCCCCTGCCCCTGAATTAGATACCCAGAGCAAGTGGCCAAGGTTATCTACCACACAGAGCACAGCTTCAGTTAGGAAAGGCAGAGCCAGGAAGCCCAATGGCCTCCTTGGAATGTTAGTTGCGGGAGGGGGGAGGGCGGCTGCTTCAACAGGTGGTAGAGAGGCTTGTGGATGGGCAGTAGCTGTGGCAGAGTAGAAGAGAGGCCTGCACCTGGGCACTGCTCTGGGGGTGGAGTTGAAAGCTCTTTGGTCTTGTGAAAGTCTCCCTTGCAGGCCTACCTGGCAAGGTGGGGCTCTCCCCACACCTCTCCGCTCACCAAGAACAAATGTCATTTTGAGATGTGTCTGTTAGCATTGCTATCTTAGAGACAAAACCCAGGGTTCAGGGAGAGAAGGAAGCTATTGTTTGGTGAAGAGGGAGCAGTGTCGGGTTTGGGTGCCGGTGTCAAAGACACCTAGAAGAGGAAAATGGACCTCAAAAGAATTGGGTTAAGTGCTGTAATATAATCCTATCATATGCTACTTCCACACTCCATGTGTCCCCAACCTCAGCCGCTTTCTCCTCACCCCACTGGCCAGTCCTATACAAGCGACACCTGGTGGTCAAGGTCCAGATGGAGTCTTATTTCCATTTTAAGCAGTCCTATATTGCCACCCCATGTGCACCCCCATTTCACCTTTGGCTGTGTGAACTGCTCCTGCTTATCTGCTCTGGCCCTGTGACTCCAGGTAACCAACACCAGAAGGCCACAGAGGCTCACCCTTATAGGCAACCAAGACCGAGCAGACAGCAGGTGTTTAACTAAGACAGCAGGAAGCGGTGGTCGGGACAGGGACCAGGTTGTCCAGCACAACCATCATCTAACCTCATTCCTGAATACAGCAGCACTCCTGGGAAAAGCACCCTCCACTCTGGAAATGCCTCATGCGGCTTTGGAAGATAAGCGGGTCACCATCCCAAAGCGTGTTTCTACCACTGTGTGTACTCCTAAACTTCCCCTGGATGGCAATATTGTCATAAGCATAAAAAAATTCGCAGTAACAGCTCTTGGCAATCCATGTCACTGAGGGATCCCTAATTGCTAAAGCATTGGTTTAGGCAGAGAATTTCTATTGTGGTCCTTTGAGAAATAAGCAAAAACTAAGTATGATTTAAATGTCCAGGGGTCAGAGCATTACTAGTGTGAGCATTACGCAGCCCTTCCCTGAACAGTGGTGGCGACACAGGCCAGAGCCAGCGATAAAGATGAAAGGAAAGACGCGGGACACGGGACGCGGGACGCGAGACGCGGTCCCGTGAGTACCGACCAGCAGACACTGCCAGCACACTCCTGCAGGGGACGTGCGGAGGACAGAAGGCCTTCCCTCCAACCCTTTTCCTGTTTTCAGGCCCGGGGCCACCTGGCTCAGTCCTCTGAGCTACCCTCTGTAGCCACCACCCAGCGCTAACCTTACGTCACTTACTTTGGTTTGAATTTTCTTCAGATCTGACAGGCAGTCGAAGGCAATGGGCTCATTTTTCAAGGTCAGGGACAGACGGCCCAACTCAAAAAGAAGAAGCATTCTGGAAATAAAGAAACAAACAGTCCCTGGCTCAGCACAGGGCAGACGTTCACGTGTGTGGCTGTGACAACGTCAGTCTTGCTCCACTGTGACCGTGGTGTGACAGTGGCAGGAGCCGCGAGTGAAGTAAGACAGAACAAGTTACAGACCTGCTGGGCTGGCCCTGCCTCCCAGCTGTTGCAGGACCCAGAGCTCTCCACAGCACTGCATCTGTCCCCACTGGACACACTGTCCCCTGATGAGGTCCTAATTAGTCTTATTAAATAAAAACTGGGAGTCAGATATGGAGGGTGAAAGCTGAAAGATCAGAGAAGCAGAGCAGCCAGACACTAGAGACTCTTATCTCTACGAAACCTCAGACAGAATGGGGGACAAAATCCTGTCTCCACCTCCCTAGTGCTGGGATCAAAGGCATGATCCTCCCAAGTGCTGGATTAAAGGTGTGCACCACCACCGCCTGGCTCTGTTTCTCTTTTAGACTGGTTCAATCTTGAGTAGCCCAAGGTGGCCTTGAACTCCCGATCTTCCTGCTTCCTTTCTCATGAGTGCTGGGATTAAAGGTGTGTGCCACCACTGCCTGGCCTCCCCACTCGGATCTCCAGGCAAACTATTTGTCAGAACACAAACGAAATATCATACAGCAGTCCCTGTCCAGGATTCCAGGCTATGGCCCAGGTGCCATGAGGCCAGGGAAACACTGGATCATCACGAACTCCTTGCCCATTTGCCCAGTGAGGCTCTGTCGATGCCCATCTTGTGAACACAGTGTAGAAAAAGGTCATGTGGGGAGAGACACAGCACAGGTTCTTCCTCCCTGTGACGGGCACATGGGATGTCATCGATACAGCCACCATCACCAATCTAAGTCTCAGTGGGTGACACTTACATGTATGTTAAAGTACAGGGACCTGTGATGGACAAATAGCTTTGAAAAAGAACAAATTGGTAGAGGAAATCGCCCATTTTTGAGACTTAGGCTAGCCTATGTTCCTTTAGGAGATTGGCCAGCGCTTCCTGACCTCAACCTTGGGCCTTCTGCATCTCCTCATCCCTGGCCTGCCGCTGGATCCCTGCTTTCCTCCCACTGGACTCCAGCAACGTGCCCAGCGGTGAGCACTGAGTATCTCCAGAGACTGGTAGCCATTCTGGGGGGACAGATGCAGTACTGTCTGCCTTTGTACTGTTAGAGACACAGTGACGGTGACCTCTTGTGGTGGCACCATCTTCCGTTTCTTCGGTCTTGAGCTGTTCCAGGTGAGAGGTGGCTTTAGGAAGGGAGGGTCTTTTCGCTGCCCACCCTCCTCTCCCCAGGCTCTGCATATCCAAGGCACGGGCCCAGGACTTCTGCTTACATGCTTCACCTGAGCTCTGGGCCTGATAGGCAGGTCAAAAATGAGGAACTAAGAGAAGGGTAAATAGGTGGTTCCTAGATCATTTCGGTTTTAAACAAATATTACATTTTTTCCCCTAGTCAGACTTCTAGACACAGAAGCCCAAATGAAGATATTGCAGTCTGGCCCTGTAGTGTCAGGGAGCTCCGAGGCTCTCTGGATTGTGGGGAAGGGTCCTACCTCCATTAAAGGGCAGCTCAGGCTGCTCATGATGTACCCTGGGCAAGTCGGGAGCTACACCGCTGCTCCCCAGGAGTCGTAGAGTGTGGATTGCACAAAGAGCTGTGAACCTGAAACAGTTCTGGGGTCCTTCTAGACACAATGGGTTCTGGGGGTCCCTGTGCGCTTCAGCTGGGGGTTCACACACAAGTGGAGCCTCGGAGAGTAGCTCCCCAGCAGCTTGTGTAGGGAATGCTATCAGAGGAGGCTGGGGCCAGTGCATTCCTCGGAGCATCCTCACATCCACTCCCAGGTTCCACTAAGCAGCTGAGTTCACACGTGTAAAGGACCAAAGATGGCGTCCGGCCCAGGATTGGTGGGGATGAATGTTAGCTCAATTATTTTTAGATTAAGTACAACATTTCTGTATATCAAAACTTAAAAAAAAGCTTAACTGGTCACCTGGATAACTTGTAACCACAACAAAGCTGAAGATCTCAATACAGGAAAGCTCTTACAGCCAACTGTACAATGGGTACATATACCGTTTTTTTTTATTTTTTATTTATTTATTTATTTATTTATTTATTTATTTATTTATTTATTTATTTATTTATTTATTTTGTGGTTTTTCGAGACAGGGTTTCTTTGTGTAGCTTTGCGCCTTTCCTGGAACTCACTTGGTAGCCCAGGCTGGCCTCAAACTCACAGGGATCTGCCTGCCTCTGCCTCCCCAGTGCGGGGATTAAAGGCGTGCGCCACCACCGCCCGGCTCATATACCGTATTTTTAAAGTCAGGTAAAAGAAAGGAATGTGGAGGCAACAAAGAAAACAGTACTCATACATGTATGAGTAAATGTCTGGCTTCCTCATAGTCAAGCAATGGAATTTCTACCTTACAGCCTCAGAGAAGTCACCAAGAGATTAGAAAGCAAGCTGCCTGTGTGCAGGCCCTGTGCAGCACCCTACAACCCTATGTCTAGGAATTTACCTTAGAGAGCAATGAGCATGTTCACATGAAGGGATTTCACCATCACCAAGCCCCTGGTAGAATACCCTGCCATGGACAGGACTGCTGGGGTCTGACTTGGGTTAAAATAACTTAGATAATCTGATGACAGATGTGGCCTTCCTTCCAGGAGCAAGCAAGCACACACACACACACACACACACACACACACACACACACACACACAC
>CABHPR010084558.1:0-13979 GCA_902168415.1 Peromyscus melanophrys | reverse complement strand
CACACACACACACACACACACACACACACACACACACACACACACACGTTCAAATGTATATGAGCACTCACTCCTCTCAGAGAGCTGTTATTAACCTGACAAGAGGGTCTGAAAGCCGATGTTGAGAGCCCCTGGTTCTCACTTAGACTTTGGAGCCCTTGGGACCCCAAGCGTGGCCCTCTGCATGCTCCTCCCCCTGAGGAGTACGTGTCAAGCACTACACAGCCCCTGTGTGCAAGCAGAGTCCACCCCAGCCCTGAACCACACATAGCCCTGCCTGTAGACAACTGGTGCTTTCCCTGGCTGTTCTGATAAGGCGGGCCATCCCCTCTGGAGTTACCCCATAAGAACTAATGGTGCCAGCAGCCAAGTGAGCGGGGAAGCTCTCTCCCTGCTTAGCTGCCAGAGAGACCCGAGGGAGGCAGCTACCATCTTGTTGGTAAATGAACCCTGCCCACAGACAACCAGAGAGATACAAATGTGCCCTGGGTTAAGCCTCAGTTTATGACACAGATAACTAACGCGTGCTCTCAGTCAGTTTTCTGGGCTCCCACAGCACAGCACTGTAGACCAAGTAGCAGAAAACAACAGGCACGGTTGTCGCTCAGTTCTCAGGCCAGACTTCACATCACGGTGTTCCCCCAAGCCACATTCCATTTGAAGATTCCGTAGAGGATCGCTCCTTGCTTCCCCAGGTTGTGGTCGGTAATTGTTGGTACCTTCTGTTCCCATGTGTGTCTCTGTGCCTGAATTTCCCTTTTCTTAAAAGGACATCTGTCCTGGGAGTCGGAGGCCACCTTTATTTGGTATGAAACATCTGGACTTGTAGCTACAAAGGTCTGCTTCCATATCACATTTGCAGTCTGATGTACCATCAATGGTACAGCCTCTTGTATACAAAATCTACACACTCCAGCCCAAGTCAGTGGCCAAATGATCCTTGAGACCAGGCGGTGCTCTGCCTCTGGTAACAGTGGCTATCGTATGGAGAGGCCCTGTGGCTAAAACAACTACCATAGCCAAGGTTTCTTACATTGGAAGTGAACAGAAGTTAGTGAGAAAATCATTGAGAATTCAGAAGATAAATTCTCAGGGGAGGTAGTTTGAAAGCCCCAAACATAGGTGAACCTTGCACCCCACTAGTGATCAGAGACTTGGAAATTAAAAGCCAACACATGGGAGCAATTACGATCTCATCATCTCAAATCAATGCAAAGTGCTCACAAGGGTGTGACAGACAGCCACTGAGGCGAGGAACAAACTCCCGCCACCTCTGTGAAAGAACATTCCAGATCCTCACCTCTGTGTCAGCACCACCTACTTCTTCATTCAGGAGCCAGCCCAGAACTCCTCCCAACTCCACCAGTATTCAGAAATGCCAGAAAACTCAGAATTAAGATGAGCTCCTGGGAAGGACTCCGTGCATTCTTCTGTGTAGCTGCTAAGAAGTTTCAAGGCACTGTGGCGAGCTGAAAGTGACTGTGCTTAGAAGTGAAATTTGATGTGCTGAGGTAGGACATGAAGGTCCGCATTTGCAGTACAGACAGGACAATATCGTGTCAGGGAGGCAGCACCAAATCCTCCCCTGGTGTGGGGCTGGTACTTGCATGGTTCTAGTTCCTGTTTTTGTATCTTTTCACATTTTCTGGTACTTTCTGAATACTGTGCAGTGGCCGTGTAGGTATATGTGTATACACACAAGGAAGGTTTACACACTTACTTTTCTTCTCTGATGGCAGGGAAGCGATGGTGACTGTAATGACTTAAATGTTTATAGGCTTTTTTCAGAATTTGGTTGATGTCTTCTGGCAAATTATTTTTATCCAATTTCCTAGAATTGATTTAAACACTATGTTGTCAAATCATCCCATCATATTGTTAAAAAATTATTCTCGGGGAAACTCTTAAATCAATGAAACCATGCTTCTCACAGAATGGAGGTCTTAAAACATCCCTTCTTCTCTCTTTGTGCCTAATTTCCCAGGCAAATTTTCATGTCTCCTTATTTTTTTCTTTGTAGATAATATTATCCCTTTTCTTATATCCCCACAGGGAAACTCCAGGAAAGTGTGCAAGGGCCTGTCTGCTGAGCCAGCACTGTGCCTAGGACCCCCTGCCCTGGGGCACTTTGGCCCTTAGAAGTCTCTTTGTATCTCTGCATTATTGCCAGGAGGTCAAAACCACTCTGAAATAAGCAGTCTCCCTCAGCTTCAAACAAGCTCTGGTCTCTGCACTCTCCTCAGGACCAAGCATACTGTAATCTCCTCACTCTCCTCAGGACCAAGAATACTGTAATCTCACTCTCCTCAGGACCAAGCATACTGTAATCTCCTCACTCTCCTCAGGACCAAGCATACTGTAATCTCACTCTCCTCAACCTTAAACACACATGGTCTCCTCATGGTCTACCTCAAGCCTCATCTGGCAGGACTTGTGAGAAGCATCTGACTCGGTTGGGGACTTTCTTTACTTGCTGGGACTCCGATTACTCTGTTGGTGGCTTCACTACCCCTTGCTTCTCAGTAATGTATGTAGTAAATGGGGGTTACTTTAGGCCCTCCCCACAAAACCCTAGTACCACCTCCTCTAGGGTAGCTCCTACAGCCAGCCCTAAGCCCTAAAACTTCCTGTCACTGACAAAGGGTGTCCCAAGGGAGGGGACAGTGTCCTGATCTCAGCCTGAGAAGTTCAACCTTCCCAAACTACTTACGCTTTTAGCGAATTGATGTGGTAAGTGATGGAGAGACTTGTGGAATGCTTTTTCTCTTCCCTTAACTGACGGTCATCCATTAGTTCATGACGAACCTGTCCGGGAATGCAACCGAATGTTACTTTGCATTCAAATGACAAATTAGAGATTCATTCAGATTTTGTGTCTAGATATTATTTTATTCCTCCTATAAAATTAATATTTGTAATTAAGACAAATTATCACTGATTAAGTTTTATACATTTTATATATAATGTATATATATATATATTTTTTTTTTTTTTATTTTTATTTTTTTTTCAGAGCTGAGGACCAAACCCAGGGCCTTGTGCTTGCTAGGTAAGCACTCTACCACTGAGCTAAATCCCCAACCCCTTAAGCTGATTCTTATACATCAAAATTAACAGGTTGTAGACACTTTGGGGACATGGTGCTATAGTAATTACTTATATTTCACAAATTTTCTGTTAATCTTTTAAAAATTTGATGCTGTTACAAAAGAAATATTTAAACAATAGTAATGAAAGGACTTGACTTTTTGATGAACTGCCTGTTCTTTTCATTATTTTTCTTATTGTTTTGTTCACATATGTGTATGTTTTTATATTCTTCAACAAATAGGCTTATTGTGGTTTTGTGCATAGTCTCTGCACAATGACCTTGAACAACACCACTTCCTGCCTTTCCTTTTGAAGTCTCCTCTTACCATGACTGAGAACATGTGCCGGTACTTGTGCGGCACGTTGGCTTTGACGAATGGTGCGGCCGTTATGCAGAACTTGGCAGCATCCTCATCTCTTCCGGCTTGCAGGTAACATTCAAGAAGTTCCCTGGACAACAGAAAACAGCAGACATTAGCCTTCTTGACTGTCTTTGGTTGCAAATCTCTAGGAGCCAGATTCTCAGGCTTTTGCAAACTCCATGTTTCACAAACTTTCAAAGGTTTCCCAGGGAAGCACCTGACACTCGCCAGAATCCATGGCAAGGCCAGGATTGGAAGAAGCTACTGCAGACAGCATAGGAACTATTGCCATTTTAATTATAAAGAACATTTTCAGGAAGGAAGATCTCATTTGCCTCAACTTTCTCTTAGCGGTTCCCAAATGGCCACAAAGAGGTACCCCAAGCCTGCAGACTGGTCTAGACTTGAGCTGACATCTTTGATGCTGGGATCTACATTGTCAAAAATCAGCTGGTCTCTTGCTTGTAGCAAGATCTAATAAAACCTGTGAAAGATCCCTTCTCTGTTACCAGGCATTTGCTGATAGTCTGTGGCTTCAGAGCAGCGACCTCAGATCTCCCATGCACAGGCACCTGGGAACCCAGATGTGATGTTCATATTGGCAAAGCTATTTGCCAAAGTGCTTACCAACACCAAAACCAAAACAAGAGCAGGAACAACAAAACCCCACTGCACTAAGGCTTTAAAAGTGTGGGCCAGGACTAGTGACTGTGCTCATTTCCTTTGCTTTGAATCCTGATGCATTTCTAAGGCCTGTTGCAATATCCATCAACTGCTAGAAAGAACATCCTGACAATTCAGGAGCCCAGCCCCTCCCTTGGAAGAGAAAGAGAGGTACATATAGCCTGAGTCATAATAAGCTTAGGACTGGCCTAGGGCTGTTAAGGTCTACCGCCCCCACTCACATCATCAGCTCTGCCTGCCACTCCTTGTCCTCTTCTTCTGTCTGATTTAATACGTTGACGATTTGGGAGAGGCTGGGGATCACATATTGGTGATATCCAGGCTTGAGGAATGGTCGTACCATGTGCCAGTAGAGAACAGAAGCATTGAACACCAAGAAGTAATACCTAGGCAGGGAGTGGAGGTCAGAATGCTAGAGTCACAGGGCTGGGGGATCCTGATTCCTGGACCCATTCGGGTGGGAAGTGGAGGTGTGTCCCATCACCATCAGATACAGGCACCTCTGCATCAGCACCAGGATGCAGAGCCATCCCCTGACAGCCCTGTTCCTCACAGTGGTGATGAGATGGTACCTGTCTAGAGTAGGTTCCTTTCATTCAGTCATTCCATAAACTAACCATGCCCTATGAAAATATAGTCATAAGCAAGGAAGGAAAGAGCATGGAAAGTTTCCTGGAGTATGTGGCATTCTACTGTAATCAGGAAGAAGTCCAAGAATCAGCCAGGAGCCGAGTGGACAAAAGATGGCCAGACAGAGTGTGTTGCAGGTAGAAGTGAGGGACTGAAGGACAAACTCCATGTCTGGACATAAACCCTTGAGGAGATGTTGAAGGTGTGTGAAGAGGCTTTTCTCAGGCATCTCCCTCTGAGTGGCAGGGCATCATCTGAGAGAGTCACATAGGGGAGCTGCAGGACCTTCTTACTGTGAAGCCACTGTCTGGAGTGGGCAGCCCTGACGTTCTACCACTGATTGGTCATCAGACAGGCCATTGTTTGTAGCTGGAAGTTTTCCTGTGTCCTGGCCTGCCGGTGGTCAGGACAAATCTCTCCCATTCACATCCCCCACGTAAACAGAGGCTTATATTAATTACAAACTGTATAGCCATGGCCTATGGCTCCAGCTTTTTGCTAGCTAGCTGTTATATCTTAAATTAGCCCATAACTATTAATCTATGTATCACCACATGTTCTGTGGCTTTACCTGTGTCCCATTACACGTTGTTCTCTTGACTGCTCGCTCCTCTCTCCCCGCCTTCTTCCTGTCTCTCTCTCTCTTTGAATTTCCCACCTGCCTGTAAGCTGCCTTGCCATAGGTCAAACTGCTTTATTTATCAACCAATCAGAGCAACACATATTCACAGCATACAGGAAGGCATTCCCCTATCAACTGTTGCTCATTATCCAGGAAGGAGGAAGGGAAACCAAGTGGCCAGCAACCAGACCAGCGAGTCCCAGTCACCCCTCAGCCCATCTGTAGTTGTTTCCAAGACCCTTGCAGTGGAGCATGGCCCGGAGCTGAAGGCTGTATTTGGAAACATTCACTCTGCTAAGTTCTATGGGGCTGGACCCTGGACCCTTGTACCTATGCAATGTGTGGCCTGAGAAGGCCTTCAACAGATGAGCAGTGGACATGGGCAGAATGAATGGAAGCCTCTTCTAACGTTGGGTCCTACCACATGTGTGCCAATGCCGGTGTATGCCAACTTAACTTTTCAATAATTGAATCTGAGTTTGGGGTGGACAAAAAGACAAGCACTAGATAGAAAGCTGGGCTAGAGTTTCACAGAGTCACAGCTGCAGAGACGGGAAGAGTGCAAGGGACAGGAAAGGGTGCAGGGGCAGAGGACCACAGTCCAGTTGGAGGAACCCCAGAGTATGCCCTTCTCCCTTCAGAGAGACTGACCCCCAAAAGCCAGGAACAAGGGGGTCTGGGGGATGGGCTGGGAAGGAGGTCATAGAGAAAACACGTAGATAGAAAATACAACTATCTACAAATCTCAATAAGTCTTGAGCACAGCAAAGGATGCTGCTTCTGGGAAGTCTGCATGAACATGGCTGATTCTCCCAGGTAACAAGACAAGCCTGTGTCCTAACTCCAAACACAAAACAAAATGGGGAAGGGATGGGCGACAGTATAAATCAATAGCATCACTTGGTACTTTTGGGTACCAAAGTCTTACGCAATCAAGTAGAAGCAGACAGCTCAGCATGCCTACCTCGGCTCTCCTTTTGCGAAGTTTATAGCCTTCATGTACTGAGTCACACAATTTTCAAATTCCTCCTAGAACAGCACAATGGACGCACAGGTAAGGCACTTTTGCCGCCCAAGCATCCATCACCACTCATCTCCACTTCTGTCACCAAATGCAAACTGCTTGGCACCCCAGCTTATACACAGTTGGGGTACAGCAGGAGACTCTTGAGAAACCACAGCTGGCTGTGCCCATGGGTGACAGACTCTCCCAGCTCCCCCCTCTGCTCAGCTCAGGGAGGGCTGTGGTAGAGAAAAGACAGACAGGCCATAGCACTGCCCCGCAGAGGTGGGAGGTCAGATGGATTCATCCCAGGCACTGGCAAGTGCTAAGTGGAGAGAAAAGCACAAACAGGAACTGTAAACATTCTGCATCACTGTGGAGGACATGTCGTCTGGCTCCTCAACTCTATCTTGCTTGAAAGCCACTCTTAAGACCTGCCTTACTGCCATCCCTGAGGTGGGGTAAAAAAAAGAAGGGGGATGTTCTCACCAGGTTTTCCTCTGATTGTGGGGCACAAAGCTGGGCCCTGCACAAGTGTGCTCGACCCAGAAACTGAGTGACTGGCCCCTTCACTTTGAAGTACATCTGGATGCAGTCATCACTCATTTCAAGCTCGCCCATCTGTAGGAGATTGAAGCCAGGAAAAGCAGGGAAGATGCCCGGAATAAAGGGGCTTCAGGTCACTGGTGAGACTAGCTTGGCCATTCCCATTCCCACAACACTCATCAGTGTCCCCCCCCCCCCCCCCCCGGGCCTTTTTTTATAAAAAATGTAGGGGGGGGCAGGTTCATTGTGTCCCAGTGCCAGCCAGGCTTGGGGCTCCACCTTGAGTGCCTGCTCTGCACACAGCACGAACAGGTCCGGGCTGAAGCTCTCTGAGGGGTCGAACTCCGACTTTCCCAGGTTTGCTGACTTGATCAGCTCATAAGCTCGTTGCAAGGCAGCTGCGTCTATGGGGCAGAGATCAACAGAGGGGCATGGGTGCGTCAGAGAGACACAGTCCCCATGAGAGCCTTCCTCTGGCACAGAAACAGGGGTCTGAATTCCTGGCCAGGCTGCCCACAGCCCTCCCCACTCAATAGTTAGGCCAGGCTCAACAACTGTAGCCACTGCATCACGGGAGGCCTTCTGTGCCTCTCTACTGGGGCGAGGGGGTTCCCATCAGCAGAGCTAGGATGAGACCCACCTTGTTGATTCTGGGCACGGGCCAGTTCCTGCGTGATGACCAGGTCCATGGCGCCTGAGGCCCACAGTCAGACAGCTGCTTCGCTGCTGTACCGGTAAGCGGTTGCCTAGAGACGGACCCAGACTGAGGACGCAGGAGCTCGGGGCGGGGCTACACTTAGGGGGTGCGTGACACCGGTAGTACAGGGGGAAGGGAGCAGAGAAGGAGGCAAGAAGGGGGCGGGGCGGGACTGGCGGACACCAAGCGAAACCAGGTCAAGAACTCTTGAGTGTCGAATTGGTACCAACGCCGGGCTTTCCTCAGTTTCCTCGCCCGGCTGCGCTCACCTCTCATCCATCCACCCATTCTTCAGTGTCCCCGCTTTGCTGAGTCAGGGAAAAGACAAGAGCGCTCCACAGAACCTCCCTGCTTTGGGTGAGCGCGTGCTGGACGCATGTCCGCAAATATCTAACAAAGGATGTCTAAAGGAGCAGGAAGGAGGGCTGTTGGGTACCAGAGGACAAGGAAGCCACCAGCCTGGGAAAGAATCCCCCTTTCTAACTTCAGGTACCACCTGTGGCAGGTCTACATGTGACATCGATCTAAGCCTTTGGGGATCTGAGGAGTGAAGACTAGGCAGACCTGCCTGTAGCTGCGATCTGGGCCAGAAGCTCCAATTCCTTGGAATTGGAGCAGTCGTGAGGTCATGGAGGGTGGAAAGACGCCTTCTAGGGCCCTTGGGCGAGGACGACGACTCTCGGAGAGATCTCCCACTAAGACACAGTAGTCTTGGAGGTCCTAGCTGGGGCTGAGCTCCAGGCTGTAGATGGGGCTGCACTTCGGAAGCTGAGAAGCCGTAGTGGGTGGGCAGCGATGGAGATCCCTGGAGCATCAGGTGAGCAGGCGCATGAACAAAGACAAACCTGGCTCTAAAAGCCCAAATGAGCATTTAGAACGGAGTGCAGTGCCGAAGGACAAATGTACCCAAGAGCTAAGTAAGGAGCCGCAGTGCCCAAGGCCACGCCTCCAGTGACCTACTTCCTCTAGCCAAGCGCCACCTCTCAAAATAGCGCCACCTGCTGGGACTATGAGTCAGCACATGAGCCTATGAGCCCTTAGTAGGCATAAACAGACAAATCACAAAGGGAGAAACAGATAAATTTGTCCTCAAAAGCAAAGCCTTCTGATCTTTGAAAGAGGTTGTTAGGAAAATGAAAAGGTAGAGTACAGGTTGGGAGAAAACATTCACAATAAAATCTCTGATACAAGACCAAGAGTTCAACAGAAAAATTATAGACAAGTTTAAGATGCTAAAGGCTTGGACAGACACGTGACAATTGTGAGATACGAGACTATCCAGAAAGCACTGAATGAGTGCTGACTTTGTCAGTAATGAAACAATCAATCAATCAATCAAACAAACAAACAAACACAAAAAACCAACCAAGAGATATCTCCTGCATTCAAACCCATCAGTGCAGCTAAAATCAAGAAGCCTGATGAGATGGAAGCCTGGTGAGGACAAACAGCTGCATATGCCACACAGTTGATGGGAGTGTAAACTCTGGAAAACTGTTAGCTCCAAGTAAACTGAGGCATGTACTTGCCTCATGACCCAGAAATTCTCATAGGTGCTTGTCCCAAGGGATGGATGCATCTATCCTTTGAAGTCCTGTAGAGAGTGTTCGTGGCTGCTTTATTCATGATGGCCTGAGGGTGGAAATGACCCAAATAGCCAACAAAAGCCTTGCTAAGGATGGTCAGTTACACAATAGGCTGCTGCATTAGCAATAAGGGAAACAGAGGAGGAGTTGATCTGGGGGAAAAGGGGGGGAGGGAGACAGGGAGGAGAGGGGGGAGGGGAAACTTCAGTAGGAATGTAGTGTAAGAGAGAAGAATAAAAGTTAAAAAAAAATGAACCTTGGCAGGCAGCAATACCATAGTGAGTTCAGGCAATGTGGAACAGTGGGCCCAACCATGCAGGATCTGGTGTGTGTGTGTGTGTGTGTGTGTGTGTGTGTGTGTGTGTGTGTGTGCTGTGAAGGTTTCTCATTGAGAGGCTGGGGTGTTACATTCAGACTTACTGTCATCTAGGATTGGTGGTGATGTTCTTGGTGGTGGACACACGTAGGACATGGTCACCAGACCTCAGAGGTTGGTCTTGTAGCTGGGGGGATCTTGGTTTATGTTCATTTTCCCTCCATGAAGGAACCAAAGGAAGCCCAGAGCCTGAGAGCTCCAGTCAGGAACCCCACCTGGGAGGAGGCACAATGGACCTGGAGCTCCCCCTGGGCCCTGGGCAGGTCAAGGAGCAAGATGTCTACCACAGGGGTTTTGCACTGGGAAGCTGGGGCATCTCTGAGGTACTTTCTTACTTTCTAGAACTTGGGCATGCTGAGGTGAAGGTCTGTTGGGGGGGTGGCCACTGAAGAGTGGCGGATACATACATGATTATGGGGGGGGGGGGGGGAGACCAGGTTATGGCTCCAGCTACTGCCCTGTATCATTGGAGCTTGTCTTTCATATAGCCAGCCAGGGAGGAGATTGGAATTCAATACTGAAGTGTGAGTTCTGTTCAATACGGCTCTCTTTTGCACCTTCATGAGGTGGGAAAACCTCATGGACCATCTGTGTGTGGGTGTATAATAAAGTTAGGTTTGCCTGATATAATTTTTAAACTTAAATGTCACATTTTCCCAAGGGTCCCAGAGCAGTGTTCCATGCTAAAGGTGAAGCCTCAAGTCCCTCTAAGTTAACTATCTCTCCAGTCCTAAGACAGCACTGTTGTGGGTCTTTGTTGATTCATAAAGAGTCTCTATAGTGTGTATACAGCAGTAAATACAAAGATATTTACTCCCACCAAGGAAGCATTGCTCAAACTTTATGCAGTAAGATCTCGGTTTTCAAATCCAAGCACATCAAATATTAAAACTCATTTTTCTGGTTATATAGTAGCTATAAATAAAAGAATGTGACACAAAATCTTTTTTCTCTCCAGACATGTTTCATTTTTCCATGGACCACGCAGGTCAGCCATTGACTCCAAGAGTGTGAGATTGTGGAGTTCTTTATGTCATCCTTGAAACTCACTTCCCCTTCTTACAGATGCACCCACTGTCCTTTGTCTGCAGAAGTGCTGGAGACAGAGAGGGACTCCTGGCTGCCAGCAGAGACCCTGGTGTCAGGCTCTTCTGAGGCAGGGCCACCTGGGATTGGGGTTTGCAGGCTTTCATTCAAATTGTTCCTCACACTCCTCTCTGGCTCTCAGATGCCCAGGTGCCACTGGCACTCTCCCACAGCAGGAACTCTTTAACGCCTTCCCAGGCAGTGCTGAGTTCGGTATCTAACAGGAAGATAGTCAACAGCATTCCTGATGTGAAATGTGACTTTTCCTCCACCGAGGGGACATTCCCACCCTCTCTAGACACTACTGGGTACCCCATAAACTAGCTCACCTTGGGCAGTGTTGAGTTGGCATGGGGACCATGGGCTATGGCAGTGTCGCAAGGCACTCTACTTTGAGCGCCAGTTATAAGGAGTGAGCCCCATGAGCCTCTACATATCCATCTAACGTGGTTATGGCTCCCTGACTCCTTGAAGGTTCAGTATTTTGCCAGAGCTCAATACGTCCAAGGGAACAGACACAAAAACACTCCTGCCCATGCCAGCTGGTGAGCAAAACTCCAGAAGGTCGACACCCAAAGTGCACCTGGAATCCTAACAATGGCAAGAAAGGGCAGGAGGGACACTGGCCATTCTCAGAAGAATGTGGTGCCACTGTCACTAAGGGGTTTCCAAAGTTGGGGAGGGAGGGTCTACAGGGACAAGTGGCTCTCCCAGGGAGACACAAAGATGGCACCCTGACCCAAAGCATTGGCTCTTTTCATCCTGACATAGCCCAACCAAACTGCCTAGGGTTTACCTAGCTTACCACCTCCTGCACATGCCTCTGCTGGTGGGCTGGAGCCTATCACTGGCTGGATGTCCCCTGGAAGAAGTCAGTGGGCTGCTGGTCTGCATCTTCTACACTAGAAAGGCACAGCTGTGGGGGGTGTGCCCTCTATTCACTGCAGTCAGCAGCCTATGGCAGCTTTTCATGACTGTGTATTCACTTTGAGAAACATTGAGTCTGCTTTGATGATGATGTGAGAATTCAAACATGAAGTGTGGGTAGAACATTGGGCTGGAGTGACCATCAGTGGGGACAGTCTGATCAGAGGCTATCAGGAGATGTGGAGGTAGGATCCATGGCCTGCATCAGAGGAGGGCTTATGGAGGTCATGATGGGCATGGAGGGGATGCTCAGCCAGTCAGTGGGTCCTCCAAGTCTTCTCCTGTGTGTGCCGAGTGCATATGTATATGTGAGTGTGTGAGTTCAAGGTGCATGTGTGAGTGTGGGAACATGACTGCAAGTTATATGTGTGCATGAATGTGAGTGTGTTGATATGTGTGACTGTAGATATATGAGTTGTATATGAACGTTGAGAAAGTAATGTGTATGAACACAAATATGTGAATGTATACAGCATGCAATGTAAGTATTCATGAGTGTGACTATGAGAGTATGCATATGACCTTCTGCTGGCCCAGGAAGCCAAGGTATTGTCCCTCTACCCTCAGGTATTACCAGACCGTGTGTGTGGGACCATGCTCTAGGTGCTGGCCAGAGAACACGTGCAGAAAGGCCTGGCCCTCCCCTCAGACCAAGGCTCTACTGCCTGGTTCCTCACCAGGAGGAGGAGCCTGATGACTTTAGGAAGTGCCAGGGGAACACAGAGCAGGAGGAGATGACAACTTAGCCTCCATCTTCACCTTTCTCAAGGAACAACCCCAGAACAGAAAGGACATTGCTTCCCCTGGGCAGATGAGTTCCTGCACTTCCCTAGTGGGCCATGGGAGGGCTCTGTACTCCCACCTTGCAAACACAGAGTGAACCCTCACAACATCCTAGCAAACCAACACCCCAGCTTCCCTGAAACCCTGACACCTAAACTTCTTCAGCATGCCAAATATCCCCAGCATCCCAACATCCCCAGGATCTCAGCATCCCTTTCTAACTTTTCAACATCTCCAGCATCTCAGTGTCTCTAGTATCCACTGTTGGTTTTTAGCGGCGCTCTTACCCTGCCAGGAAAAGTCACGAAACACGACAGAATCCACTAACAAGAGTTTTATTAAGATGAGGAGAGAGGGATAGATGTGATCAGGCCTGTGGAAAGACACGTGTGTGAAGGGGGCCAGGGGAACATGGTGCCATCTTATAAAGGCTGAGCCGCACCTGCGTACACAGGCCCATGTGGCTATTCTACACTTGCTATAGATCACGTGGTTGCTCTGTGCACTTTCCACAATCATGTAGCCAACCACTTAGCCACGGGGTCATGGGGTCATGGCTCATGCAGGACGTTTGACCAGAAATGACTAGGCAGAAATGACTAAGTGTCCCGCCAGGCATGCGCGACCTTGCCCAACCTTGCCCAACTATGGGGGCGTGTTGGGAATTTCTATCATCCACCATTTCAGCACACAACACCACTGATATTCAGTATCTCCAGCCCCCTAACACCTGGCATCCCAGCATCCTGAATACCTGGGGTGTCTCTAGCACTGCAACCTCCTCAGAATCTCCAGGAAATGCTCCTATGGCTTCTGCCACCTCCTGCATTTCAACACGGGTCTTTCTTCATTGATCAAACTTGTCCCTTTCGTCTCTGATTTGTCTGTACACCTTTCACAAAGTTTTATGCTCAAATAGGCCACAGAAACCTCCCTCTCTCCTCCATTCCAGTGGGGCCCACTACCTTTCCTAGGTCAGGCAGGTAACACACGGGGCACCAGTTAAACATGGTCTCCCATAACAGATGATATTTTAGTACTGTGCAAGCATATGCAAAGATTTTATGGAAATGCTAAAAAGCTTCTTCATTATTTAGCTGGCATTTAGACTTTACTTGGCTTCCTGTGTTTTCATTTGATAGTGTGCAACTGTCATTCGGTGCTTCTTGCTTCATCTCTACATCCCACAGTCACAGGATGGCTGAGGTGACATGCGCACATCCATTCTGTTCTTGGTCACGGAAGTGGCAATGCACCACAGCCTGTTGTCCACACTTTCTTCCATCTAAGTGCCATCCATTTCCTCACCGTCATTTACCCAGGATCCATGGAGCAGCTACAGCCACTGCAGCGATGGTCACTTCGGATCAGGGCTCCTTAGCCTCAGCACGGAGACACTCTGGGCCACATAGCTCTTTGGGGAATTGCCATGCGCATAACGGGATGTTGAATGGAATTAGCTATCAGGAGCACTGTCCTCCCACCTGGGTTACAGCAACCCAAAATGTTTGCAAGCATGCATCCCTTGAAGCAGAATTGCAACAGAGACCCTCAGGTTGTCTCCATATCTCTCATCTATTTTTGTTT
>CABHPR010084546.1:0-11854 GCA_902168415.1 Peromyscus melanophrys | reverse complement strand
TCTCTGTGTGTGTGTGTGTGTGTGTACATCCCAAAAGTTCTGTGACTCTAGAGAACCCTAATACACTCCTCTTGTAGATGACCAGGGTTCCGTTCCCAGAATTCCTATCAGGCATCTCACAGCTGCCTGTAACTCTAGTTCTAGGAGGTCCAATGCCCTCTGGACAGGCACATACGCTACACATAAAATAAAAAATAAACCCATTAAAAAAGGGGGTGGGAGTGCCCTTGAGCACTGTTCATTCCCAAGATCCAGCCAATAATTGACTACATTGGATGGCCTCCATTTACAATGGCTGTGACCTGGTCTCCTCCCCTCCCCTTCCCTCTCCTCCCCTTCCCTTCCCTTTCCTCCCTCACAACTTAGTTTTGGTTTTTATTCTCCGTGGTGTTTGGTTATACACGGTAAGAAAGTGTTTGATGAATCATTTTGCAAAGCAGGAGCCCCAGTGTTCTAAAGCTATGGTGGGAATTTGGGTTGGTTCACCCATTCTAGGTTGCTGGTTGCTGGATTCTTCTGAGGCAGTGGTGCTCAGCCTTCCTTATGCTTCGACCCTTTAATACACACAGTTCCTTGTGTGGTCGTGACCCCCAGCCACAAAACTGTTTTTGTTGCTACTTCATAACTATAATTTTGCTATTATTACAAATTGTAATATAAATATCTGATGTTCGATCCTCGTGAAACGTTCATTTGACCCCAGAGGGGTTGCGACCCACAGGTTGAGAATCACTCTTCTAAGGCCCCCTGGGTTTTCCTTGTGGTAGTATTGTATTCCCCAAAATATTGTGTACCTTAATAAACTTATCTGGGGTCAGAGACAGAACAGACACAATATTAAACAGAGGTTAGGCAGTGGTAGCACATGCCTTTAATCATTAATCACACGCCTTTAGCATTCCAGAGACAGAAATCCCTCTGGATCTCTGTGAGTTCAAGGCCACATTGGAAACAGCCAGGCACGGTGATACACACCTTTAATCCCAGAAAGCCAGCCTTCAATCCCAGGGAGTGGTGGTAGAAAGCAGAAAGGTATATAAGGCTTGAGGACCAGAAACTAGAGGCCTTTGGCCTGGAGAAGCCTTTGGCCTGGAGAAGCATGTGGCTGGTTAAGCATTCAGGCTTCTAGCAGCAGTTCAGCTGAGAGTCATTTGGATATGAGGACATAGAGGCTTCCAGTCTGAGGAAACAGGACCAGCTGAGGATCCGGCGAGGTGAGATAGCTGTGGCTTATTCTGTCTCTCTGACCTTCTAGTGTTCACCCCAATACCTGGCTCCGGGTTGGATTTTATTAATAAGAACTTTTAAGATTCATGCTACATTTCCTTTCATGTCTCTCAGAACTTTAACAGAAAGGATGTGACCAAGACCCCGTCTAACTCTTGGACCAGTCTCTTCCAGTCTATATAGTCTATATAGACTCTTCCAGTCTCTTCCAGTCTATATAGCAACACTGGTTTGCCCAGATTTTTAGCTCAATGTAGTTACAGTGACAGCTCAGCTTTTAGTCCCTGAGAAACTTTTAGCAGTCTGCTAAGGTCTGCATGATGGCTATTGTATTTTACATTTATCTTTTTTTGCTGTTCCTTGTAACATTTTCACAGTATCCTAGTCTATTTAATGAATGCAATGTTACGTTCTGTAGATATTAGACTTTAAAATTTTCTCTTTTTTCCTGCATTCATTTTTACCTTTACTTTTGAAGGAGATGGAAGTTGAAGGTGAGGGTGGGGCTCTGCCTACCATGTTAGGAAATTTCCCACAATGCCTGGTGGTCCTTAACCGCTTGCTGGTACTTGAGAGTCAGTTTACCCTTCCTCGATCTCCTTACTTCTCCGCAGAGAAAAGGTCCCTTTTACCTTTGGAGTAGGAGTAGGGTGGTACCTTGAGGTGGCACAGAGGTGGCGTGGCCAACTCTTCTTTACTAATACTTAAAAAAAAATCTAATGAACATGTAGGTGTGGGAATCCAATCTATGCAGGATTTCATCATAATTATGAGAATCTCTTGCTGAGTGAAGTCTTACTTAAAAACAGTGAAAATGACAAAAGACGTATTGGCTGATCTAACAAAGATACTTTAAAATGCTTTTGCTACTAATTTCTAGAAGGATTAAGAACATTTCATTCTGGAATGTGAAATCACAGACAAAATTGCATCCCTAGAGAGATGGGCTCAGTGGTTTTGCACTAAGTCCTTCCTATGAGCAATGCAATAGCCAACTTCATTAGTTTGGTAGAGAATTATCCTCTGCAACATATTTTTTGAGGCGATTTAAGCTGAATTTTAATTTTGAAATTAAAATATTACATAATTTCCCCCTTCCCTTTCTTCTCTCCAACCCCTGCCATGTATTCCCCCTTGCTCTCAAATTCTTGGCCTTTTTTCCTTTGTCGATGGTGTGTGTGTGTGTGTGTGTGTGTGTGTGTGTGTGTGTGTGTGTGTGTGTGTGTGTTTATACATAACTACAACCACTCAGTGGGTGTGTTACTTGTATGTGACTTCAGGGCTGACGACCTACTACTGGATAACCACCTGGGGACCTCTTCCTCAGGGAAGAGTGTTCTTCCACTCTCAGCACGCCTTATTGCCTGCGGTTCCTTGTCTATGGCTGAGAACCTCTGAGATTTCCCTCTTCCATGTTAACATGTTTATTGGTGGTGTTCTTGTTCAGGTCTTGTTTAGGCAGCCATGTTTTTGAGACTTCCTATATGTAGCTTTCCAGACACAATCTGGAAGGCACAATCTTACAGCAGACATCCTGTTCCTCTGGCTCTTAGTCTTTCTGCCCATTCTTCCTGGAGTCTCCTGAGCCTTAGGGGAAGGAATTGTTATAAATGTATCAGTTGTGGTTAGGCACCACATGTTCACCTGTTCTCTGCGTTTTGATTGGCTGTGGTTTTCTATAATGCTCCTCTTTTCCAAGAGTTTTTTTTTTTTTTTTTTTTTTTTTTTTGAGGAATGAGAGCTAACTTATCATGCAACATTGTTTAAATACATTTGAGTGGACAAAATGAGAAACTGGACCTAATCTCATTTTCTCCATTTTAATTGTGTGAATGGTGTGGGAATATGCACGAGTGTGCTTTGGTATACCGGCATGTAGAGGTCAGAACAGGACTTTGGGCTTCCTCCTCTATCACTCTCCTCTTTATTACCTCAAGAAAAGGTTTCTTTCTTTTTGTTTTCTGAAACAGGGCTTCTCTGTGTATCCCTGGCTATCCTGGAATTCCATCTGTAGACCAGGCTGGCCTTGAACTTAGAGATGTGCCTGCCTCTGTCTCCTGAGTGCTGGGATTAAAGGCGTGCGCCACCACTGCCCAGCCGAGACAGAACTGAACCAGAAGCTTTCTTTTTCATGTTTCTGGCCAACATGCTCTTGGGATCTGTTTGTCTCTGTTCTCCAATGTTGCGGTTACAAGGAGTTCAGCCATGTGGGTGCTGGAGATTCAAAGTTGGGGCTTTGTGTTTACAGGGAAAGGAAGGGTGCTTATCCATGTAGCCATCTTTCTAATCCCCCATTTTATTTTTTTTCTTTTATTCAAAAGGATTTTGAAGGCAATTCAACTCTTTTGAATTCTTAACTTTCCTAACATAAGTAAATTATAGAAATTACTTTTTAAATTAAGCATATGTTGGGTCTCTCTCATACATAGGACTGTTCATTGTGAGCATTCAGTATATTATATTCAGTATTTTCTAAGCCTCATCAACACATGTGACACCGTGCTATGATGGATAAGAACACATGTGAAGCAATTTACTGGGAACAATGGACTATGGAGACATGAGTCACAATGCCTAGATCTGATGCCAACTTTGCCATTTCCCATTGGCATGACCCTGAGCAAGCCATTCAACACTTTTAAGCCTTATTATGAAGACATATTTTTTTTTGGTTTCTTTTTTTTTTGTTTTCAATATTTTTTTAATTTATTTTTTTTAAATTACACTCATGATACTCATTAATTACACTCATGATATTAATCACATTTGTGGTATTCATAGATTACATTCGCAGTATTCATTCAATTATATATATATTAATTTTAAATGCCGAATGTCATTTATTGAAGGGGAGAGGAGGTCTTAAATACAGGCTTACAGCACAATGGGGGGACCCCGGAGGGCAGAAGTTCACTACCGATGTTTTACAATCTTGCTTCCAATCTGTTAACGCCCATTATTCAGGATATACAGACAAGGAACTTCTCTTAAGCATTCAGGAGGGTGGAACCTGGCAGGGAATTAGCATAGGGAGGATATCAAGGTCAAGGTGCGCAAGCAAGGCAGCAGTTACCCAAAATGGGGGCCAGGACCCTACAAGTCCCCCTTTTATTAAAAAATGAGCTTCTGACTTGGGTTGCGTGGGACGTCAGCAGGTCACCTTACCCGTCATGGAGACACCTGCCCAGGCCACACAGGTGCTCTGTCTTAGGTTGGTGAGTGCCCCCCATGCATTACCCGTCTCTGAATACTCATTTTCATACAGGCTCAATCGCGTGTGAGCTGCATAGTTAATTGCTGCCAAAGATCTCAAAGTGGCACTGGGCTTGCAATCTGTGTGTTCGATACAGAAAAGACCAACAGAGGTCCTATCTCACCCATAGCCAGTAGGCTAAAGGCAACTGAGCCATTCCCTTCCTTAACGAGCCTGTACGTTGGTGTCCTTGTAAGATAGTATCCCCAAAGCAACTGGAACTTGAGTTTATAAATTTATAATTTTCAAAGCCAATCGAGATGTACATAACTACTGAATTAAGTTTATCATGCCCAATAGAATGAAAGATTAACTAACTGTGGTAGCTACTTTTGTTGCCAGGGTCTCCATTGTGCTAGCTGTAGTAAGCCATTATGAAATGGTAATCCCAGAAAGAGTAGCAGTGGTGGGCGCCATTGCTATAACGGCAACAGCGGCAGCAGCAATGTCAAATTCTCTTCTGGATTGTGTGGACATCCACTGGCATGGATACAATTCCAGTAACACGTACTGCCAAGGCCCATTTTTCTTGATCCCAGCACGACTTTAGCTGGCAGCTCTTCTGGAGAATCCAATCTCATGGTTACAGTTCCTAGGCTTACATTAATGCTTGCCAAAGCCGGCGATATTGGGCTCTCAATCTGCATTGGCATCAGAAGGGTAGATTTTTTCATGAAGACCCATTAGGTCTCTATCATGTTGGGCTTCAGCAGCAGCCACAGGGCGAGTTCAGTGCTCAGGAATCCAAAGAGGAACCTCATTGTCCTGAGGAAAGACATAAACAGAACCCCGGGGCCACACCAACACTAAATTGGGTCTCCTCCACATGCTAGTAGAAAGATCCTTCCATCACTCCAGAGGGTGATAGAAGACATATTTTTAAAAGACAGACTTTCCAGGGTCATCATGAGAATTAAACAAGGTGACATTAAGTAAAGCATTTGCTGTAATGCCTGTCTATTGTAAAAAGTGCTTCCAAAGAGAGACATGGATTATGCTGTCCAGGAATTTATAGTCTATTGGGGGACTTAAGAAATATCTATCTTTGGCCAGGTGTGATGCCAAATACCTCTAATTCCACCAGAGACACAGAAAGCAGGAAGATTCTTGCAAGTTCAAGGCCAGCCTGGACTATGTAGCAAGTTCCAGGAGAGTCAATGCTGCATAGGAAGACTCCCCCCCCATCTCAGAAAAACAAAGCAGTAAAGAAATGTACATTGATGAAACAGTAAATAATTATGTAATAAACTGCCAGAGCCAGAGGACACTAATTTATCCTCCACACCTGTTTGGAGACAGGAGACGTCATGGAAGAAGCAGAGGTGGGTCTTTAGTTGGATTCAAAGAATCAGAGAAAGTAGGAAGGGAGAAAGATGCCCTGTAACAGGAGTCAATGAATATTTACAAGGAGAAGTAAGAATCTGCATATTTAAATCAGCCAAAGAATCCTGACTGGTGAGTGAAACAGTGAGGGGCTGTACGGGTAAGGTAGACTGGGGTTATGGCAGTCTGAGGTACCAGTTTAGTAAACTACAAGGGACGAGGGTCTGTGTGTTGGGGTGGGGGTGTTGAATTGGGTGGAGAATTGGTCAGTATTTGTGATACAGTAGAAGTGGTGTAGGAAGAACAGTAAGATGACTCATGTTTAAAGGAATTGCCACCAACTCGGATGACCTGAGTTTGGTTCCTGAGACTCACATGGTAGAAGGAAGAAATGGCTTCAGAAGCTGTCCTCTGCCTTTACACAAGTGCTGTGACACGTAACATGCACAGACAGACAGACACGCATACACAAGAAATAAATGTAATTAAAATCGTTGTGGTTTTTTTGTTTGTTTGTTTGTTTGTTTGGCAGGCGGTGTTGATGCACACCTTTAATCCCAGCACTCAGGAGGCAGAGGCAGGCAGATTTCTGAGTTTGAGGCCAGCCTGGTCTACAGATCCAGTTCCAGGACAGCCAGGGCTGTTACACAGAGAAACCCTGCCTCAAAACAAACAAACAAACAAACAAACAAACAAACAACACCCTCAAAAACAAAACAAAAAACTTTTTTTTTAAAAGAAAATGATGTAGGAAAAGATGTGTGATAGTTATCTAAAGGAAAAAGATCAGTTGGAAATACCACACTGGGCTTAAAAGATACCATTTCATGTTGAGCAGGGAGTGCTGGCACAGGCCTGTCATCCCAGCACTTGGGAAGTGGACGCAGGAGGGTCAGGAATTCAAGGTCATCCTCCGAAGTGTAGTGAGTTTGAAGCCAGTCTGGACTACATGAGACTGTCTCAAAAAAAAAATCAAAACCAAAAATAAAACATCTTTTATTGAACATAATTCTGAATTTGTAGAAAAATTGCACTCTACCTAATCACCTACTGTTAACATTTTATCATTACACATATATTTATATAAATAATAAATCTAGACATAACTACTGTATTTTTAATCATATATACAACTGGCATTTACTTCTAAATACTTCAGTGTATAGTTCTTAAGGATGTAACCACATTAGTTACTGATGTCAGTGACTTTAACATTAATTTAACACCTCAATCAAGCTACAATTAGTTTTCCCATTAACCCACTAACGCCCTTCATTTTTTACTTCCTTTAGGAAAAGACCCAGTCCAGTATCTCCTGCAACACTCAGCGTCCCCCTCTTCCACTCTACTCTTTTTACAGCTTTTGTCTTTTATGGCATTAACAATCCCAAAGGCTCTGCACCCACCCCTTAACAGCCAAACACTGCTCACTGGGGACTGAGCTGGTATTTCCCCACTTAGATGTCACATCTCCAGAATCGTATCTGAAGGCAAAGGATGTCTGTCTGTCCCTCATCTGTGATCCAATTGTAATTGATTGATTTTGCGCTTGTAGCTAATAAAGTGGATAATCTCACGAAGACGATGCAAGCATCTGGCTCCTCCTCTACACTTCTTCCTAAATATAGATTCACTGATGATTTTCCCCCCACTCTACATATTCTCCCATATGACGATTTGTTTCTATCCCTACCTAATTAGTTCTTTTATCAGTGGTGGGGGACACACTCAGGGCCCCATTTATGCTCTGTGAGTACTCTACCACTGACCTATATCCTTAGCCAATTTATTTCAGAATGGATGTATGAATTCCTTTTAAAAACTTGAACCTAGCTGGGTCGTACTGGCACATGCCTTTAATCCCAGCACTCGGGAAGCAGAACCAGGCAGATCTCTGTGAGTTCGAGGCCAGCCTGGTCTATAGAGTGAGATCCAGGATAGGTGCCAAAACTACACAGAGAAACCCTGTCTTGAAAAACCAAAAACCAAATCAAACCAAACCAAAAAACAAACAAACAAAAAACCTTGGACCTATTTGATACTTATAAAGGAAACTGATGTGACATGGGACAAGGAACCTTTCTTTCCATTACATCTGAAAAGTTATGCTCAAATTTCTCATAAGGGAACTTGAACATAATTCACTTACTTGAAAAAAAAAACCTATCAGATAAATGCAATCATCCAAACTTAGAGGAAGACATGAAAACACACAAAAGGACTTTCTGTTAAATAAATGGTCCCAAAGTCAGAGCTGTTTTAGCATTTGGTTTTGTTTAAAATACTGTTTATTTGGCTTCCCAGGCTACTCTAACATGCTATAAGGCAACTCAGGGTGTGTGTACATGAAAGACTGTAGCAGCAGGAACAATACCAGGACAGCAGAAAACTCAGTTCTCAGTGCCAGATCTGCGAGAAGCCTACGGGAACAGAAGGCTGAGACTGTCCACTGAACGGCTACAAGAGTAAGTATTGTAAGTTCCTGAGGCCATCTTGTGTCACAGCTTTTGATTTTAATCACATTAAAGCTGGGTCATCAGGAAAAGATTCAGCTACCCTGTGCTGTTTTCTTGTGATACCATAGATCAAACCCAGGGCCTTGAACATGCTGGGCAAGCACTGTACTTCTGAGTTACAAGCCGTACTGTATTGTATTAGTTTAAAGCAAAATGTGAAATTTCAAAAACAAGTCAATAAAAATGGTTTAAACCGTTTCCAGTACTGCAAGATGAAAACCCAGTTTATCTAGAATAACTAATTATAACCAGCCCTTCAATGACTCCTTCACTACCATGTCAGATGGAGGAGGCATTGCTGAAACTGCCTTTAATACTGAAAAAATTTAAAACTCACATTTATTTACACATAAACTTGCCCCCAAGGGACTTCCAGGGAAATATTAATCATTGAGTAAATAAATCTCTGCTGATGCATGCCTGACACAGAACTGCTCCTGTTGGGACCAGCTTAATTGTGAATTCCTTAATATGGCACTCAGATTTGAATGCTCTGTTCAGCATTGTCCTTAGTACCCTGACTATGGTATGTCTTTCTCCACTGGGAATCTGGCAGACTCTCCTCTATCTGTGCGTCCATTTTCTGCAGAACTTCTACCTCTTCGAAGTCCTTTCTCATATCTGCCCCTCATGGGAATTTTGGATATTCTGTTTTGCCTATATTTTAGATCAGAGCGTTGGAAAAATAACTGACCTGTCTCTTCAAGATGCCTGCCTGATTTGGTGTTGACAATGAGATGAACTGTTTGTTGATGTTTTTTTGCTCTAACGGTGTCTTGCTTTGGAGCACTCATTCTCTATCTAAATGGGTCCCTTGGCTTACCCCGTGGAAGTAATGTAATGCATAGTAATAAAACTGTTACACAATGGTCCCTCCCCCGAAATGACTTTTAAGCATATTGAATTCTTATCGATTTCTATTTTATATAATAGCATTTCTGTTGTCTCCATTATCATTTTTTGTTCTAAGACTGTGCATATTCCCTCTTTTGGCAAAAGCAAATGGGATTCATAAAGCAACTTACAGAACTGTAAAAAAATAGTGCTCTGGTAAAGAGAATTTGTTGCAAGTAGTCACTGCTTTATTTACATATAAATGGATGGGGAACAGATTTTGAAATAACCCAGTTTATAAACAACAACAAAAATATAAAGCTTTTTTTTTTTTTTTTTAATCTTTTTGGCTTTTGGAGTTAGGGTCTTAGACTGTAGCCCAGGCTGGCCTGGAATTGAAGCCGGTCCTCCCACCTCAGCCACCTGACCCCCGGGATTACAGAGCAAGTACCACACCCAAATTTCTTGTTTTATCATTTTGTGTGTGCACAAATGGGCAGAGGGCCGCTCTCACCTTCCGCCTGGTTGAAGCAGGGTCTCTCATGTACACAGCTGCATATTCCAGGCTGACTGGCCAAGAGCTTCCAGCCATAAGTCTCCCATTTCCACCTCATTTCCCTGTAGGAGTTCAGGGATTACAAAAGTCTATCAAGTTCTGGCTTTTGACTTGCCATCCAGGGATTGAACTCAGGTCCTCAGGCCTGCACAGTTAGGAGTGCCTTTGCCAGCCAGGCGTTGGTGGTGCACGCCTTTAATCCCAGCACTCGGGAGGCAGAGCCAGGCGGATCTCTGTGAGTTCGAGGCCAGCCTGGGCTACCAAGCGAGTTCCAGGAAAGGTGCAAAGCTACACAGAGAAACCCTGTCAAAAAAAACCAAAAAAAAAAAAAAAAAAAAAAAGGAGTGCCTTTGCCTCCTTACTCATCTTCCCAGTGTCCACAGCTTTTTATTCATACAGGAATTCTCAACTTTATCAAGTTCAGAAAATTTTTTACTAAACTCTTAAGGTTAATAAAGTGCGACTTTTGCAGGCTGTCAACATGAGCAACAAACACATTGTGAGTGATGACTGCAAATCCAGACATTCTGTAGGCATAGGCATCTACCATGTACATCGACGGATGAACTCTTGGGTTTTTCTCTTCAAAGTCTGAGTTATTGCTTTTACAGTAAACTGTGAAAAATTACTGGCAGACGTAGACACATGGGCTCACTTGTTTTTATGAAGCCCCAGTTCAAGTTTAAAGTAAGTGCAAGACATTTATACCAAAGAGAATTCCCAGATCTCCCTCAGTTTACTATTTTAAATAACTTGGGATAATGGTTTATGTATATATAAAATTATATGTATTGTTGTTGGCACATAGCCTGCCATTTTTTCCTTAATCTCTTTCTAAATCGGAAATTAGATAGAACATTTACTCAATAACTGAAAGGTTTTCCCTCCTCCAATTGTTCCTTCAGTCTGCCCACTGTTTCTTTGGGACTTGAGGCAAATAGCATCCAGGGGGAAACTCCTACATCCTCACGCACTTGAAGCCTTCTTGCCAATCATCTGGTTCTGCTCCCTATCCCCTTTTCTTTAGTCTATTCGCAGCAGACAGTTTTTTGACAGTTCTTTTTTTCTTCTTCTTCTTCTTTTCTGGTTTCTGAACTTCTCAGTGATTTCATCACTACTGGAGAGACTTTCAAAGTAAAATGGAATAAAATCCAACACCGGGCTTTATTGCTTTTTCTTGCATTGTTTTTATCTTACACTTACTTTTGCACGGGGAGGAGGGTGTGTGATTTAACCAAGGGGTTGAAGGAGCATTCTACCTTCTCCAACTTCAGTAAGACCTCCAGGAGGCAGTCAAAGGGGCAGTCGTTAGCTTTCTTCCGCATAAAAGAGCAATCCGTTCTGTTTTAGTTATTATATGGAGGAAGGAACAATTCTGGTCCCTTCACAATCTAGTCAGTGCTGCTACAGAATTGTTCCTCCCGCCACACACACATTCTATTATTGCACGTTGCCTGGAAGAGGCCTGCATCTGTTCCAGAATGACCTAATGATACACCTAGGTGGCTCACTGAAAACCTTCCACTAAGTCACACTGCATCAAAAGGTGCTAATTTTAAGTAGGCCACCTAGGTGCACCCTGCGAAACAACACCCTTCCATCCCCTTTCATTCGCAGGAAAAAATTCAAAGGTCCACCTGGAACTCATCAGTCTGGGACAGGGGCGCGCGAGGGGGGGGGGGATGCCAAATTTCTATTGTTTGTTCATTCAACCAAGGGCAGTCACCCTGCTTAGCACCTACAGAGGCCTACCCAACACTTCCGGCATGTTAATGTGCGAGAGTACTGACTCCATCATTTACGATCTCCTCCTCGCGGTGGGGTGACTCTTCCCATCTGCAGCCCCTTCACTTGTCCGCCGCGACAACTGAGGACGCCGCCTGCGTGGGCTGGGGTATCTGATCCCGGGGCCAAGCACACGTTTCCTGACTTTTTTTTTTTTGTTCTCGCTCGGGTCTTAAAGGTGAGCTGCTGCGCCCGCGCCGCCAAAGCACCCCCCGGAGACCCCGTGCGGGAGCGGCCGTGGGGCCCCCACCTGTCCGTCCTGAGCCCTGCGGCTCTTCCCCTGCGGTCCCGCGCTGCGGCTGCGGTGGCTGCGGCGGTGGCGGTGGCAGCGGTGGCGGCGGCGCGCGCCGCGGACACACC
>CABHPR010084541.1:0-16468 GCA_902168415.1 Peromyscus melanophrys | reverse complement strand
CTTCCTTCCTTCCTTTCTTTCTTTCTTTCTTTCTTTCTTTCTTTCTTTCTTCTGTTCATCTGTCCGTCCCCCTTTTTTTTTCTTTCTCGAGACAGAGTTTCACTGTGTATCCCTGGCTGTCCTGGAATTCACTTTGTAGACCAGGCTGGCCTCGAACTCACAGAGATTTGCCTGCCTCTGCCTCTCAAGTGCTGGGAGTAAAGGTGTGCACCTCTTGTCATTTCTTAATAGTACCTTCCACAAAATAAAAGTTCTTGTACGTTTACTGTAGTTTCCCGCTGTGCTGGTTAGTTTTATGTCAACTTGACACAAACTAGAGTTATTTGAATGGATGGAACCTTAATTGTGAAAATGCTTCCATAAGATCCAGCTGTAGGGCATTTTCTTAATTAGTGATTGATGAGGGAGTGCCCAGCCTATTGTGAGTGGTTCCATCCCTGGGCTTGTGGTCTTGGGCTCTGTAAGAGAGCAGGCTGAGCAAGCCATGAGGAACAAGCCAGTAAGCAGCACTCCTCCATGGCCTCTGCATCAGCTCCTGCCTTCAGGTTCCTGCCCTGTTTGAGTTTCTGCACTGACTTCCTTCAATGTTGAACAGTGATGTGGAAGTGTAAGCTGAATAAACCCTTTCCTTCCCAAGTTGCTTTTTGGTCATGGCGTTTCATCATAGCAGTAGAAGCCCTGACTTAAGATGCCCTCCGTGTGTAGATGGTGTAGCTGTGGTATCTGAGATCTCCTTTCTTACTCACAGGCCCCTTTCCTATATTTTTAGTTCCTAGTTTTGTGTTTCACTTTTAGAGGGAGAGAATCAGGAGCCTCTTAATGCTAGAAGCACTTCATACTAGACCCTCCTACTGAGTCACCTACCCAGCCCTGGTTTACTCTCTTTGACTCCCTTGGTTAGATTTGTATCAAGATGATGCTAAACTCGAAGAGCTAGGAGTTGTTTCTCTTCCTCTTTCTTTGGAGTTACTGTAATTTTATTTCATAAGTTTTTATATGCTGTATTTTATTTTGCTTAAAACACCTTTTAATTTTATTTTGAGAGTTTCATACCTGATACTGTGCTTACATATTTCCATCTCTCCCTAAAACATCTTCTTATTTCCCCTGAGACTTTCCTGATCCATGGATTACTGAGCGTTTGTTGGGTTGAGCTCGAAGCTTAGTGGTAGTGTTTGTCTGCCAGGTGTATGAGTCCTTGGCCTTTACCTCCAGTACTGCAACACAAACAAGTAAAGTAAAAGTGCTTGCTTGATGGTTCTGAAACCCAGTTCCCTGGAACGTCTTTTTTTTTCAGTGTGGCTCTGCTGGTGTGGCTTTGGTAGTCCACTCCCACAGTTGCACTGGAATCAGTCAGGGCTAAGGAACTCAGAGCAAAAAGAAACAAACTAGAGGAGTGGCTGTTGCATGAGCCCACCCCCTTATAGCCATCATTCCAGTGAGTGGAGATAAAGAATTTAATTTTTTGCTAGGTGGCAGTGGTGCCCACCTTTATTCCCAGCACCCAGGAGACAAAGGCAGGGGGAATCTCTGTGAGTTGGAGGCCAGCCTGGTCTATAGAGCGAGTTCCAGGATGGCCAGGTCTATACAAAGAAACCCTGTCTTAAAAAAACCAAACTTTTTTTTCATTTTTTGCTATTGCAAATGGTCATTGTTTGTCCTCTAGTGTGGTTGCAGGGTTATCCAGGATGGGTGCCAGGTTATGAGAGAGAAGGTAAATGGTAGGTAGCTTCTGCAGTTTCTGAGCATTCCTTGTCTTGTTCCTTGGGGCAAATTTCTACACAAGTGCTTATTTCCATTTTCAGCTATGTTAAGCACAGGCTTAGAGCACTATGGGAGGGGAGTGTAAGGTAGATTCACAGCTGGTTAAATGAAACTCCCTGGTCTGATGCTTTGCTTGTTCCGCATCCTGTCCAGATTTTTATTATTATTGCATTCAGTGGGAGAGACAAGTGGAGTGTGTTTACTAGATGTTGCCTAGGACCAGCCGGCCTAGGATGAATTACCTTAAAAGCTAATTATAATATTTCTTGCATTTTTAGAATATCTGAATGGACTTAATTAATCTGAATTGGCATAAAATGTCTTTATATCTTCAGATTCTTAACCAGTTGTTTCTCAACCCTATTGGGCGCATAGGGGATATTCACATGTCAGAGTCTGGGAAATGAAGCAGAGAAAATATTTTGGAGTATATGCTCCTGATTGGAAATCTTGGCATTTAATAAAATGGAAGCTTGTAAGTGGTAAAGAGGCAGAAAAATGCATTGAGTTTAAACTATCAAGCAACAGTCTTGGATCAAAGACATTGTATTGGTTAGTTTGTCACATCAACACAACCTAGAAATGCTTGAGAAGAGAGTCTCAATGAGATGGTTTAAATCAGCTTGTCTGTGGTCACTCTGGGGGCATTGTTTTCATTGCCTTAATATGTGGGAAGACATAGCCTTACAGCAGATAGCATCATTCCCTGGCTTGGGGCTTGGGACTGCACAAGTGAATGCTTTGACCTTCGCAGAAAGTGCTTCTCAGTCCTGCCCGTTTGAAGGAGGAAGTCTTGAACATCCATCCACAGGTGCTTGTTCCCCTTTGGCCAATGTGTTATCTGCTCTGTGCTGTGAGCTAGACTTGTACTTCACTTGACATGTATGCTGGAAGATGACTGGAGAGTGTGCTCTTAACAGCCATGGCTGAGATGATAAACTGGCCAATGGTATCGGTTAGATTTCTTTGTAACTCAGGAGACTCTAACTTTCTGCTTTGATGTGGTAATCAGGCTTCTAATAGCTAGCATTTTTGATTATTAGACACTAAGGTCATTGTTTCATGTGTCTTATTTCATCTCAGTAAAGTAAATGCTCTTATTTCAGGTGGTGGGTTGACAATTAACATTATAGTTTTATATATTCCTAGGATTATAAACTATCTTATGTGCCTTAGAATTTATTTACCTTTCCTCTAGGACATGGCAAAGGATCTAGAAGTTGAAATCTTACAATGTATTTAACTATAAATCATAATAGAAGGTTTTTTTTTGTTTGTTTGTTTTTAAGATTTACTTTTAACCTGTGTGGGGAGGTGGGGGTTATATGCACGTGAGTGCAGGTGCTCTCCAAGGTCAGAGGCATCAGCTCTCCCTGGAGCTGGAGTTAGAGGCAGTTGTGAGCCACCTGACCTAGGGCTGGTGATTGAACCCAGGTCCTTCGGAGAGCAGTAAGAACTCTTAACCACTGAGCCATCTCATACTGCCTGTGATGGCCTTGACTTCCTGATCTTTCTGCCTCTATTCCCTACCCCCAGTGCTGGATTAGAAGTGTATGTTACCATATCCAGCTATGTTTTGCAGGTTTTTAAAAGAAAATTATTTGTTACTGTTATGTGCTTGTGTAAGTGCTGGTATGCACTTGGCCACAGAATGTATGCAGTGGTTAGAAGGCAATTTCCAGGAGTCAGTTTTCTCCTTCCACTTTGTTGAGACATAAAGAACAGATTTCTACCGCATCATACCCCAGGGTAGCTGGTCCTCAAGCTTCTGGGACATTCTCCTATCTGTCCCTCTCATTTTGCCACAGGAGTGCTGGGATTAGAGGTGTGTGCTGCTACAGTATATGTGTATGTGTTTGTTTGTTTGTTTGAGACAGTATGTAGCCCTAGCTGGCCTGGAACTCACTGAGATCTGTTTGCCTCTTCCTCCCGAATGCTGGAATTAAAGATGTACACCACCATACCAGACTTCCAAATAAGTGGTTTGGTTTTGTTTTTATTATTTGTTTTGTTTTAAGACAAGCTCTGACAAGTTTTATTAAAGAAAAACTTTCCTGGTTGACTTTCACCGTTCTTCTGGCATGCATCGAATGATATCAGAATCACCCAAGTCGATGATCACCAGTGTGCTCACTCTATTGTGTTTCCCGAATGCTGAGCCCCACTAAGTATCATTGCCACTATGGGGATAGACATCAGTTTTGGCCAACATGGCATAGTGGTCGATTCAGATTTTTTTAAAACTGGGCAGTTGTTGGTGAGAATAACCAGTTTTTCTTTGACCTGTCTGATCATGTCTGATCATTACTAGGTATTGAAACCTACAATGCCTTGTGCATGATAGGCAAGTACTCTTCCACTGAACTTTATCTCAAGCCCTCTACCATGACTTTCAAATGTCATTATTTACTCTTTAACAGTTTCATACTTGTATATAATACATTCTAGCCACAGTCAGTTGACTCTTTTATCCTCTTCCCACCCCTTCCATTGTTCATCTCCTGGTCTCCACCTACTTTCATGTCTTTGTTTTTGCTTTCAGATCCACTGGGTTTAACCAGGGCAACTCACCAGTGATTATTTCACTGAAGGCAATGGCTTCTTTTCTCCCAGAAGCCCTAGACTGTATGAGCTTCTTTGGGCGGGGCCTCATGAGTCCATCCCCCCTCTATAACTGAATGTTTATGGGCCTAGTCTTGTCAGGCCCCATGTAGGTAACCACAGTTTTTGTGTGTTTATGAGTATGGTGGCATGTCCGCTACCATGACTTTCTACTGCTTACACTGAAGACTGAGTGTATAGTTCATTTACACGAAACCTCAAGAAGTTCAATTCACAGGGGGCAACTAAAGATATTTTAAAGACAGATGACACAGTAATCACAGTAATCTACTTAGTGACCATTTAGTACTTCACCAGAGAAACAGTGACTTGTGGGAATGTGGGTCTCCCTTAGAAGCTCCTCGGTAAAGACTTCACAGCCATAACTTTGAAGTTTTGCCAGAGAGCTTAGTCCATACCTAACAGATTGTAGAACCTTTTCTCTACTTCCCTTGCAATTCTTTGTCTTCCTAGAATTCTAGACACATCTGATTTCAGGACCTTGCATGACATCTTGATCTCATTGGAGTTGGAACAATTGATGACATCATACTCTTATCCCTCTCTGCCTTTCCTTCCTAATTACTGTCATCAGAACCTGGATGATTTCTAAGCTAGGAACTTGTTTCATTCCTGTCTTATTTCTCTTAGGCCTCATTTATTAGTAACTTCTTAAAATATTTTTTAAAAATTACATGTATTTGTGTGCATATGTGGGTGTGTACGCACTATGGTGTATGCCATAGTACATGTATCAAGGTCAGAGGACAACTTGCAAAAGTCAGTTCTTTCCTTCCATCATTTGGTTCCCAGGGATTGAATTCATGTCATTAGGAATAATACACACCCTTACCTCTTACTGTTGGAGCCATTTCTCCAGCTCCTACTCACTAAATTCTAATGTTGATTTTTCTCTTATTTAGCTCCCATTTTCCTATGATTCTAAGAAACTAGCATTCAGCTTCCCCCTGGTCTGCATTTGATGTGCACATTTGTACTTCATGTTACATACAAGAAGAGTTCAAACTTCTCAGTGTGTTATGGACTCCTTCGTATTCTCTGCTCCTGTCTTCTATCCATTCCTGGACATTCACCCCTTCTCCTTTTCTTAAAGTAGGAACTGGTTATATAGCCCAGATTGGTCCAAATTTCTTATGTAGCCCAAGCTGGCCTCAACTCACAATGTTCTGGCCTTAGCCTCCAGTGTGCTGGGGTTATAGGCAAACGCAACCATACCCAATAGCATCTGTATTTTTAACAGCTTCCTCCGGGTCCAGTCTCCAGCCATACTTTAACACTGCTTTGGTGACTCTAAATTACCTACAATTCCATAGTTCTTCTCTCTGCTGTAATTAACCTGTCTTTCTATACCTTTTCTTTCCTTCTTCATAAACTCCTCTAAAGCTTCTGTGCTTCTGTCCTGCCCTACCCCAACACCATTTGCTCACAGAACTCCTGTTCCTCCTTAGGTGGCAGTTCAGTCACCACTTTAAGCTCAGAAGTTTGGAGTAAGTGCCAATCTGTGTGGTTTTCGAGCTCTCTACTAGAGTGCCCCGGTTCTCAGAACAGGTTGGACATTCTTATCTGAGGAGTTTATGGGCAGATTCTTTTTATTTTGAAATATTTGAAAACCCTTTTTAGAAATATTTGCATGTGTGTAATGAGATATACAGGGGACAGGACCCAGTCTAATACAAAATTCACTTTGTTTCTTACATGCATAACCATTATAGTATGGAGCTTTCCATTCATGATGTCCTGCTGGTGTTCAAATAGTTTCAAAGTTTGGAGCATTTTGAATTTCAGATGATTGGATTAGAGATTCTCTGTCCTCCTGTGCCTCGTTTAATAGTCTGTTTCCTGTCTGTATCCCTCTAGACTTTAAGATTATTGGTTCTAGAACTAGTTTGCTATTATGTGTTTTCAGCGTATATCTGTGGAATCACAAGATTATGGAATAGTGTAGACATTTAAAAAATATTGCCCAGCCGTCTTTCCAATAAGCAGGATAGCATTTTTGGTATTTTTTTCCTTTAAGATATATTTATTAATGGCTCTGGTGGCACATGTCTTTAGTCCCAGCACTCGGGAGGCAGAGGCAGGCAGATCTCTGTGAGTTCAAGGCCAGCCTGGTTGAGTTCCAGGGCAACCAGAGAAACCATCTCGAAAAACAAAACAAGAAGAATAAAAAGATATATTTATTTTATTTTATGTGTGTGCACTTCTTGCCTGCATATATGTAGGTATACCACATGTGTGCCTGGTGCCCACAGAGGTCAGAAGAGGGCATCAGATTCTCTGGAATTTGAGTCATAGATGGTTGTGAGCTGCATGTGGGTGCTTGAGAACTGAACCTGGTCCTCTGCAAGAGCAACAAGTGCTCTTAATTGCTGAGCCATTTCTACAGCCCTTATTTTAGTATTCTTATAGACCTTTGGATTTTAAATATAACCATTATGAATAGTAATAGCATAGATTGCTGGAAAAAAGATTAAAATGTTTAGTTTAATAGTCCTTCTTGCCTTTTATATACTATTGAATAATTATATTGCAGACATTCTCTTTCTTTTTTGAAGACACTGTCTGCTCTGTAGTGCTGGCTGGTCAGCATGTAGCCCAGCTTGGCCTAGGACTTGCTGTGATCCTCCTGCCTTCGCCCCCGCCCCCAAGTGCTGGGGTTGTAGGTATTTGCCAGTGCATCCAGTAATTGTAGACTTAAGATAGTATTTACTAATAACATGTTAAGTAGAATTCTTTCAGAAAGTTTTTTGTAGGATTTGGATTTTTACAGAATAATTTTTTCATGGAAGTGAAAATATTAGAAATTTGGAGTTTTAATAGTGAAGTAGTATTTTGTTTTTTATGATGAATGGCTTGTATAGCTGTAATGTGTAGACTTTAGAACAGCAGACGACTCAAATCTACAGAATAAAATTTGAATTTCAAGGTCGAATATTTGTAAATTCTTTTGTTCTAGACTACATTAAGCAGGTCACATAATTTTATTCAGTTGAATTTGTTCATTTGTATTTATTTTAGCCACACTGCCAGTTGAAAAGTAAAATATCCTAGGATTTACAGTATATATGAATTGCATAGGTACTGCTACATTTTACTGTGTTAGTTTATGGGAAAGAATTTGAGTAGAGGAAGAGTAAAAAGCATCAGTGGACATATCTGGGAAGACAGAAAATTCATAGCTATTCATTTACAGTTTCATCGAAAATGTGGTATCATATGTACATTAAAAAGTTGTGGGTAGTGCTGCCACTATCTATATGACTGTTTCTCTTGTAAGAGGTGCTAAGTGTTGGGGTGACCCAAAGAAAGATGATGTTCCATGTCTGTTTGGGGGCATTGGACCCACAGTGAAAACAAAACCACCTTCACTTCACCCTGCTGAGTGCCATGCTCCAGTATGTATGCACCCACCCTCCTAGAAAGCACCTTGTCTGTATCTGCATCATAGAAAATTCTGTGAGCATTTAAACCCGTGATAGTGAAATTAGTGTGTATGGTTTTTTGTTTGTTTGTTTGAGGCAGGGTTTCTCTGTGTAGACCTGGCTGTCCTGGAACTCACTGTACACCAGGCTGTAGATGTAACCAACCGTCTTATTAAATAAGAAACACAGAGCCAATACAAAGATGAAAGCCAAGAGGTCAGAGCAATAGCTAAGAGCTAAAAACCTTACCCTTCCTGTCGCTGTTGCTGTACTTCTCCGAAAGAGACCTACTTCCTGTGTCTGTCTTTTTTTTATAGAGTTTCTGTTCTGCCTTCTCATTGGTTGTAAACCCAACCACATGACCTCCTACTCACTGCCTGTCTGTACAGACCTCCAGGTCTTCTATGGTTGGTATTGAGATTAAAGGCGTGTGTCTCCAATGCTGGCTGTATCCTTGAACACACAGAGATCTACCTAGCTCTGCCTACCAAGTGCTGGGATTAAAGGCGTGCACCACCACCACCTAGCGTTCGCTATGGCTTGCTAATAGCTCTGACCCCTGGGCAACTTTATTTATTAACATACAAATCACATTTCAGTACAAATAAAATATCACTATACCAAGCTGTCCTCAAAACTCTCAGAGATCAGCCTGCCTCTGCCTCCTGAGGGCTGGGATTAAAGGCATGCGTCATCATCATTCAGCTGTTTTGTTTGTTTGTTTGTTTGTTTGTTTGTTTGTTTGTTTTTTTCCAGTAACTAAAAATTTGAAGGCTAGCTTCTGGGTGTAGCATTTTTGTGTAAGACATTATAGATGTTTCAGTAAATGTTGGATGATTGAGTAGGAATTACTATCTCAACATACATTTTTTAAAAATAGGGTTTTGCAGGTAAGTGGCCATGACTGGCCTTGAACTTGTTGTATAGCTGGAGATCCTCTTGCCTTGGCCTCTCGTGTGCTGAGGTTCCTGGCAGGTGCTACCGTGCCTGTCCTTTGGGGTTTATGATCCACAGAGTGCAACAGGATTTTTGATAGATGTATTATTTAATACCTTAGTATTAACTTGCCGGATCTTTCACATTTCTCTTCAAAACATATTGTTTGTCTCACTTTGGTAATTTTCTTTTTGCTTTTTGGTGTTAAAAGATGAAATGCAGGGCCTTGTACTTGCTAGGCACTGAACTCCATGCTCAACCACATGACCTCCTCATAACCCCGGTGTATTTTATCACATGGATATTTGTCAACATGACTAACACCATTTTAAAGTTAAAAACAACTTCTTAGGGTGACTTTTTTTAAAGATGATGGGATGTAATGAAAAACCAATGGAAAGGTGCTGTTTTCATGTTGGTGAGAATGATTTCGTGATCAGAATCAAGTTGCACATACAGTTCTGACAGCGCGTCTTATTAAAAAGGCATTGGCTTAGGCTTTTAGTTAAGTAACTGAGCAAGTCAGTGGGAGTTTTAATGACTCCATTGAAGACTGTTGGTTTGTAGTTTTATGGTCTGGATTTGGATGTATCTTACTGTTGATTATTGAGTGTTTCTTGCATGGCACGAAAGCCTGTCAAACTATAAATTGAATAACAAGCAAGTGATTTTCTTCATTAAGCTAACCACTATGAACTTTTGTGTGTTTGTACTGTAATTTATTTTTATATTGCCATTAGTTCTTTATGCATATATATTTTGTTGTCTTACATTGCTGAGGCCATAAAGTATACATTACATTGTGTACTTTTTGTTTTAATATTCTATTGAATTTTAAGTTTAAACACATTGTGGTTCCATCAAGTTTATAGACATGCATTAACTAAAAACATACAGTGTATTCCAAAATGGAGCCGCTTTGCTAATTAGTACAGAATATTTTCAGTGTTTATTATGTGTTTACCTCTAGTTATGTAATTTATTACTTAGTCCTTGTTTTTTTTTATATGAACTCAAAAATGAACCTATGACTTAGAGTTGGCATGAACTTTAGGGATTAAGCTCATAAAACATTTAAAACTCTCTAAGTGGAATTTATTTGTAAATCTAGCAGCTTTTGTTTCCCAAATACAGTCATAATAATTATTACTTATAATTTTGCTTAGAATACGTCAAAAATTGTTCTAACTTGTTGTTATTTGCATCTCATTTAACCTTCTCGGTAGTTCCATGAGCTCTCTGATACTGTGGCTCAGGAAAGTAGATAGGCTAGTAGCATTCTAATGACACAGGTGGTCACCGTGTAGTGAAGTGGAAGTGATCTTTGTGAAGAGTGGCTCAAAGGCAAGTCAGAGAACAATGTCTTTCCCAAAGGAGAATTCCTTCTTTGGTCCAAATGAACCGTAAACGTTGGCTACACATAAGCTGTGGAGCTTGCTAAATTTTAAAACTTTGTTTAGTGATACCTAGGTAGTTTCTACCAAACAATATATATTTCAAGTAGTATTCATTTCAGTCTTGATTTATACCAGTGAAAAAAATCTTTTGGTGTGTTTCAGTGAATGGTATTTGAACTTCATAGCTATGAATAGTTATTTCTGAAGAGGGTAAATATCCATTGTTAGAGTATAGTTTAAAAGTTTTTGTTTTTATATGTACAAGTGTTTTGTGTGCAATTATGCCCATGAATGTATGCCTGGTGCCCATGGAGGTCAGAAGAGGTCATCAGATCCCTTGGAACTAAATAGTTTCAGATGTGAGCCACTATATGGGTGCTGAGAATTGAACCTGAGTCCTCTGCTCTTAATCACTGAGCCATCTCTGCCCTCCCCCTCCCCCCGTTAGGAGTTTCTTAATGCTTGGAGCTTATTTATACATTTTCAAGAAAATACTTTATTCTTTTCCCTTTTTCTGAAAATGGGGCATATAATTCTAATTTTCATTTTGCTTTCAGTGTTCCTGCTATTAAAATTTTTATATACAGAAAAAGTTTTAGTAAAATGTATCTACAAACAGTCTATATTTAAATTTAATGATGTTAATATTTTGCTATTGTCCCCCCCCCCTTTTTTTTGTCTTTTGAAACAAGGTTTCTCTATTTAGCCCTGAAACTTACTATGTAGACCAGGCTTGCCTCGAACTCACCTGTCTCTGCCTTGAGTGCTGGGATTAAAGGTGGGAGCCACGACACCTGGCCCCTTCCACTCTTTCTTATTTTACCCATATATGCATAGAGAGGAGAAAAATGTTTATAAACTAGTGGTGGCAGCACATACCTGTAACTCTAACTGTTAGAAGGATAGGGGATGAAGTGTAAGTTTGAGGCCAACCAGGCTATGTATCCACTTAGCAAGACTGTGTCAAACAGACCAGCTGACTCACTAACTCACTCAACCCACATCTACATATTCTTTTTACTTAAACCATTTGAAGTAATTAGAAATGTCTTGCTATGCCATCTCTACTTTAAAAGGCAAGTTATGCCGGCAGTGGAGGCGCATGCCTTTAATCTCAGCACTCAGGAGGCAGAGCCAGGCGGATCTCTGTGAGTTCGAGGCCAGCCTGGTCTTGGTGAGATCCAGGACCAGCACCAAAACTACACAGAGAAACCCTGTCTCAAAAAACAAAAACAAAAACAACAACAAACAAACAAACAAAAAAAGACAAGTTATAAGGCTGAGGCTATAGCTCACTTGGTACAGTGCTTGCTAGCATGCAGGGGTTCTGGGTTCCACCCTCGGCAACACTGCAGAAAATTGGGTGCACTCCTGTAATCCCATGGAGTGGACTATGTAAAGATAGGAGGGGAAGAAAAGGTAAATTAATGAAGAATTTTAAGCATAGAATGATATAATTGATATAATTGCTTGATTAGGTGGGAAGATACTTTGACAGAGATTGGGGACAGGAGGTGGATTATGGGATGGTTGCACTAGTCCAGGGGGAAAGGAATGAAGATGGAGCCAGAGCAGTGGATGTGGTCACACCTGTGGTTGACATGAGGACACAAAGGAGAGTCGGTTGTCCACGTTTATTTAAGCAAAGTTTGGAAAAGATACTTGGTGTGTAGGGTTTTCTTTCCTCTTGGGTTGTCCCTGCTTGTTACTAGAGGGAAAGAAAGGAGCATTTGTTTCTCTATGCCAGGCATTACATGCAATTACTTAACATGCTATTTCACTCTACAAGTAACTCTGTGAGCTATTATTAACCTTATTTTTACAGAGGAGGAAATTTAAGTGCAGCCTTGGTAGGAATTTTTTCAAGATCATATTGCTGTTAAGTGGCAGATCTGGAATTCTAGCATGGGTCTGACTAACTCCTAAGTCCTAGTCACCACATGATGGTTTCCCAGTTTGTTTCATGAAGACAGGAAATTGATGGTATTTTTTAAACATATATAGTTTTATCAGTTTTTGAAACTGGTTTATTCAAAATGCAAGATTTTGCTGATCAACAGAACTTCATCTTTGATCTAAAGAGTAAATAAACAGCACCTACTAACTAGCTTTATTTTTGATGTAATGTTGCTGATAATTTAATGTTGCCCAAAAAGATAATGTAATGAGTTCAAAAAGTGTTTATCATTTCAGCATATTTGCTGTCGTCTGTTTGTTGTCAATATATTTATGATGCAAACATGGTCTCCGTGGCTTTTATTGCAGATACAGAGGTGTTCCAAACCCAAAGATTCCCTAACTGAAGCAACAACAACAACAAAAATATGCAGCAAGTGGGAATACTTAAAGTTGCAGATAAATGCATAGGCTTAGGTACCTCTTAATTTAGCAGGTAAACTCTGCAAGCTGTAAGCGTAGCTTTACAGCTTTTGTGAAACAATCATCTAATGGCTCTGGGTGTCTTTTGAGCTTAGAAGACTTAAGAAAATAAATTATGCTGCCCTTAAGACCAAAATGTAGCTTTGTAAAATGTGACATCTTGATTCACTTGAAAATAGTAAACTCTCAAAATACCACACTGAACTTCAAACAGTCAGTGTATCACAGATACCATGCAACTCGAGTTCTCATGTGGCATTCCCTAGAGAGGTATTATCAACAGACAGTTGCTGCTCAAGCTATCGCCATCAGGATCTGTGATTTCAAATTAATAAAGATTTATTTCTTTTTTATACTGGATGTCTCTTATGGGGCAGCTAGGAACTTTATTCCGTATGTCCTCATTTGTGGACATACACTAACCACCTTTGATTTCTATGACAGGAAAAAGAGCTCAGGCAGTCATGTGTAGACTTAAAACTTATGGATGTTGTCACTTTCTCTTACTTTTCTCTGGTTAACATAAATCACGTGCCGTAACTAACTTTGAAGACGTAAGGCAGTACAATCTCACCAGATGCCTGGGAGAAATGTAATATTATTGCACAGCCCTAATGACCAAACCTTTATGAGGAATATACAGAATCATACATGGTTGATTAGTATATTTTGGTAAAAGATGTTAAGTAGGTCTTAAATAATCCTTTTTAGACTGAATAAAGGTAGACCCCTAACCCTCAACTGCTAGAGATCAAGTCTAGGGTGGTGTTCTTCTAGGTAAGGGCTCTCTCCTCAGTTCTGAGTTAGAGATCTTGATGCTGGGTATCTCTGTGGAGTGTGTGGTTACCTCCATCGCTGCCCTAGTGCCTCCTTCTCCTGAGGTGGACCCATGGCCATTGGCATGAGCTCACAGCCTTGCAGCTGCATGGCCTGGCCACTCAGCCTAGTGACAGCCTTCAGCACACCCCAGCCGTTCAGAGAGTTGTAAAGAAGAAAACTCTTTTTTTCCTGGTAAAACGAAGTGTGATTTTAATTGTAATCTTGTTCATCGTGAACCTAAAAGCAGTTAAACATGATGGCAGTGGAAGACCACGTTCCTGCTCTCCTGCATGTTTGAAAGGTTCTTGTAAGGATTGATTCAAGCACCATGTATCTTAGGTAAGGCTTCTGTTGCTATGATACAGCACCATGACCAAAAGCAGCTTGGAGAAGAACGGGCTTGTTTCAGATTACACTGAGAGAAGTTACAGCACTCCCTCAAGGCAGGAATCTTGAGGCAGGATGGCTGTCAGCACGCCGGCTTCTGTATACACCCCAGGACCACCTACAGTGGGCTGGGCCCTTCCACACCAGCCATTAATCAAAAAGGTCTGCCCTGGGGGGTGGCGCAGGCCGTTAGTCCCAGCACTCGGAAGGCAGAGGCAGCGATCTCTGTGAGTTCAAGGCCAGCCTGGTCTACAAAGTGAGTTCCAGGACAGGCTCCAAAGCTACACAGAGAAACCCTGTCTCGAAAAACAAAACAAAACAAAAACAAAAACAAAACAAAAACAAAAACAAAACAAAAACAAACAAAAACACAAAACTGTCTCACAGGCTCGTCTACAGGCCAGTCTTACAGAGGCATTTGTTTGTTGAGACGGGTCTCCCTGGCTGTCCTGGAGCTTGCTATGTAGACCAGGCTGGCCTTGAACTCGCAGAGATCCTCCTGCTTCCATCTCCTTCAGCAAATCCTATCAGCGTGCTGATGGACCACCACAACTGGCCATTTTCTCAATTGAGGTTCCCTCCCCTCAAATGACCTTAGCTTGTGTCAAGTTAACAAAAAACCTAGGCAGCACACCATGAAAGGCTATTGAGTTACCGTTGTGAGGCCTAGGGTTGTGATACTTGAAACTGAAGCAAGCCCTTGTATAACAAGGAAAATTGACATCTGTAACAAATATTTAATAGTTCAAGTGAAATACGGATGAAAGAATTAAAGATCAATAGGCTACCTGAAGACAATGGCTATTCTGCATTTATGTGTCCAAGTGGCCTCAGTGAACTTGGAGCAGTGGTCTTATACTGGAAGTTTTTAGAAACACAGTCCTATCTACTACTACCATAAAGCCTAGACCAGTATTACAGCAAAAAGTTGATGCCAGTTCTTCATTTTGAAAAAGCATTTTTTTCTGCTGTACAATGTATTTTTTAAAGTTTATTAAATTTATTCATTTATTTTACATCCCGACCACAGTTTCCCTCCTTCCTCTCCTCTCATTCCTTCCCCCTATCTCCCCTCTGCTCCACGCCCGCAATCCACTCTTCCTCTGTTTCTGTTCAGAAAGGGGCAGGTCGCCCATGGGTGTCAACAAAGCCTGGCATATCAAGTTGAGGTAGCACTGAGCTCCTCCCCTTGTATCAAGGCTGGGCAAGGCAACCAGTGTGAGGAATAGGTTCCCAAGAGCCAGTCAAAGCATTGCGGACAGCCCATGCTACCATTCTCTGCTAGGAATTTGACTTTTAAAAACAATGCCGAATGAAATTCTAAAGTAGATCAAGAAATACTGAAGGAACTTTTAGACTATAGGACATGATTGGCAGGAAAATGTGCTAGAATTTGTAAATACTCTGAGTGAACTCCTTCAAATGGAATTCATATCTCTTAGCAAATATTTTCCTATTTAATGATACAGACTTAAAAATATCTAAAGAACTTGGACGATTCTAGAAGACAAGGGGCATTATTCCTCTGCATAATAAAGAAATATAAAGAACTTTTGAAAATAGTAACTTTTTATTAATGCTTCAACCAAAGGATGTCATAATTTAGAACTTCATTGGCTCCTGTTCAAAAATGAGCAGCTGGCAGAGCTGGAGACATGGCTCAGAGATTAAGAGCACTTACTGCTCGTGCAGAGGACTTAGGTTTGGGTGCCAGCACGCACTTGGTAGCTAACAATTGTCTGGCCTCCTCGGCCATCAGGTATAAATATGGTACATATACATACATGCAGATAAACACAAACACATAAAATAAAAAACCTTTAAAAAAATATCAGCAGCCTGGGGCCTTCCCCAAAAGATGCTCAAACCAAGTTATCGAATCAGCATGATGGGAAAGCTTCTAGTTAACAACTAACACAAAGAATTCTTAGAGGTTGCCAAGATATTGAAAAACTATGCAAAGGCTTCAGATGACTCAGTGAATAAGGTACTTGCCATGTAAACATGAGGACCTGAGTTCAGATCCCCAGCACCAATGTCCCATCCCTTTTGACATGTGTCTGTAATCTGATATCTGAGGTGGATATCCTGAAATATTGTCCAGTCAGCCAGTCTAACTGAAGCTACAAGATCCCAGCAGAGACTCTGCCTCAAAAAGGTAGAGAATACCACCTAACAACCTCTGCCCTCCACACAGTGCTAGCACATCCGCACACATGTACACACCCTTCCCACACAAGTGAAAAGTAGTCAGTGTCAAAGCCTATATTCACTGTAATTACCCTGCAAAATAAGATTACTGTTTATAGCATGCAGCCTGCATATAAGGGAGCTGTGAAGTTGATTATTGAACAAGGTGTCTATGTGACTATTGTAACATCAAAGACTTCCAATTGCTAGCTCCTGGAAGGGATTGTAAAATAGGTCCTTTGTCTGGTATTAAAAAAAAAAAGGCAAAAAGATTTTACAAAGATAATTATCTTAAGGTAATTTACAATAAAGTTTAAGTTTTTAAAAATTCTTCATAAAAGCCCCAACTTTTTAAGAGAACTAAATAGTTACCTATTTGTGGTTTTAGTAGGTAAAAGAAAATTGCTTTCAATTTTATGGCAAAGGAAGTTCATGAAAATTTTCTTATTAGAGTCTTCAATACAAATGTATTTATTACAGTATTTTTAGCCATGCTTTACCAAGTTGATATCATAACTTTACCAGTTCATATCCTTAGCAGTTATGACATCA